>SZWC01007891.1:72182-122724 GCA_023375785.1 Penium margaritaceum
CGTCACCTGACTTCCCCGGTGATCACCCCCTTCCAGGAGTTTTCCCCGTCTCTCGCCCTCCTCAGCCTGCGGTTGCTCTCCCCACGGAGCGGCAGCCAAAGGACTTTGAGGCACCACCTCCACGGTACATCAGCGAGGATGGATTTGACTGCTGGGAGATCCTGTTTCAGGTGTGGGCCACTTCCGAGGGAGTGTGGCCTTACTACCACAGCCCATACAAGTCTACAGATCCAGTACAGGTGCTGACAGCAGCCCGGGCCATGCGAGGACTTCTCTACGCCATGCCACGCGAGACTGTCGTCGACTTCCGCCCCTTCCTCGGCGAGGCTGGCACAGGCACAAGAGCTAATCTTCGTGGAGGCTGGGATCTGGCGTTGTCCCTACTGGCCGCAGAGACGCACGCTACGCGTGCGTCACACATTCGTGCTGTCCACTCGCTTGGTTAGGGACCAGCGGAGCCTGCGGCGGATTACTGGCGACGCGCCATGCGTATTTACACGCGTCTGGGGACCTCAGGGGCCACACAGCTGTGGGCACTTCGGACGATCATGCTCGGAGTTCGCCTGGAGTACACCGACATCTTCACACGGTACAGCGACCCTACTCTCGAGCCTTTTTCAGCCACCCTGTAGCTGCTCCCTTGGGCCCATCACCTTTTCCTCCAGGTGACATCAGCCCGCGAGGCAGCAGTAGCACATCAGGAGACTTCCCTCACTGCAGCAGTCCTCGCCTCACCACCATCTTCCCTCCTGCAGTCACCCTCATCTACCTCCATCACGACCTCATCTTCCTCCTCCTCTTCGACCCCGTCTACACCAACGCAGACACAGGGCGTTGTAGCAGCTGCCCAGGGGAAGAAGAAGAATAAGAAATCGCGGATCGGGTCAGCAGCAGCCGTCATCCAGTGGTAGCAGTGGCCGTTCCGTGCACTGCTACAACTGTGGAGGTGCCCATCGCTACACCGAGTTCCGGGAGCCGCTTGACTGGGAGGGCATCACTCGCAGACTTCAGGCTGCCCATGCTGCCCGCACCGCGCCCGGCACATCGCCCGCACACTCCTCTGGACGCGCGGCGACCACGACTGCAGCTGTTCCTGTGTCCTCACCAGCGAGCAGCAGTGATCCCGACCCATGTGATCGCACCATCGCCGAGCTTTGCCATCTCGTAGCAGGTGACATCAGCCCGCGAGGCAGCAGTAGCACATCAGGAGACTTCCCTCGCTGCAGCAGTCCTCGCCTCACCACCATCTTCCCTCCTGCAGTCACCCTCATTCACTTCCATCACGACATCATCTTCCTCTTCCTCTTCGATCCCGTCTAAACCCACGCAGACGTAGGGCGTTGCAGCAGCTGCCCAGGGGAAGAAAAAGAATAGGAAGCACGGATCGGGTCAGCAACAGCTGTCATCCGGTGGTAGCAGTGGCCGTTCCGTGCACTGCTACAACTGTGGAGGTGCCCATCGCTACACTGAGTGCTAGCAGCCGCTTGACTGGGAGCACATTACTCGTGGACTTCAGGCTGCCCATACTGCTTGCACCGTGTTCGGCACGTCGCCCGCACACTCCTCTGGACGCGCGGTGACCACGACTGCAGCTGTTCCTGTGTCCTCACCAGCGAGCAGCAGTGATCCCGACCCATGTGATCGCACCATCGCCGAGCTTTGCCATCTTCTGGCGCTTCGCTTTCAGGGACGTGCGAGTGTGTTGTCATCGTCGAGTGGGTCACAGACTGCTTGTTCGTCCGCCCTCGTGACTCGTGATGACACGTGTGGGGGAGCACAGTCCGCATGTGATGATGTTGGGCCTGACTGCACTGACTGGATTCATGAGTCTCACCTTCATGATGTACGTTGTTCCTTCCCACTGACGGCTCAGCGTCCCTCTGATGCCGAGTGTTCCATTGCTCGTTGTACAGTGACGTCCACCAGTCGTGACTCCGGTGGCACTTGGATCATCAATTCCGGTGCAACCCATCACATGACGTGTCGTCGTAGTGACTTTGTGGTACTTGAACCTGTCACGACTGTCCGTTCTGTTCGTACAGGCTCTGGTCAGTCCTTTCCGGTCCACGGCGTTGTGGTTGTATGCTTTGATGGTCCGTCTGGCCCCCTGTATCTCTCTGATGTGCTGTTTGTGCCTGATCTTGAGCTCAGTCTGCTGTCTGTGCGTGCCTGCACTCTGATGGGTCTCTCCGTTGAGCATACCGCTGATTCAGTGACTATGACTGCTCTTGACACCCGTAGCATTGTCCTGCGTGCTTCAGTCGTCGATGATTTGTACCGCATTGCTCGGCCCTCCTCCCCTTGCTCTCCCTCCTCCTCTGGTCGCGTTTTTGTCACTGGTGTTCTATTCTCGGAACACCAGCGGTTGCTTCACCGACGTTTGTGTCACGTGGGCTCCAACACTGTGTCGAAGCTCATTCGGACACAGCCCGCTCTTGGCCTTGATGTGGCTTCTTTCGAGAAGCAATCCAAGACTGACTGTCTTTTTTGCGCTCAGGGAAAGATGCACCAATGCACTTACCCTGATTCGCGTTCCCGAGCGCTGAGGCCTCTCGAGTTGGTCCACTCGGACCTGCTTGGTCCTCTCCCGGTCGAGTCCCTGTCCGAGAGGGGCCGGTATGTTCTGACACTGACTGATGACTACTCGGATGCGGTGGGTCTACAGTCTGCGTCAGAAGAGCGACGCCGCTCTTGCAGTTTGGCTCTGGCTCGTGATGGCTGAGCGTCAATCTTGCCACACACTACATACCTTTCGCTCGGATTGCGGCGGCGAGTTCCTCGGTGAGATGGACTCCTTCTTTGTAGAGCACGGTGTTTTTCACCAGGTCTCCGCCCCTGCTACCCCACAACAGAATGGTGTATCTGAGCGCTGGAACCGCACCATGGAGGATGCGGTCCGTGCCATGCGGTCTGAGTGTGCTCTCCCGGAGTCCTTCGCTTTCGAGGGCTTCGCCTACATGACTTGGGTTTGGAACCGCCTCCCGCATGGTCCGCTTCCGGATCATGTTACACCGTACGAGCTCTGGTTTGGCCACCGTGCTGAGCTTTGTCTCGCACGCGTCTAGGGTTCCCTGGCCTCTGTGTGGTATACCGAGGACCAGCAGGGGTCCAAGGTCTCCCCTCGGGGTCGCTTGTGTGTCTTTATCGGCATCTCCCCGCGGTCGAAGGCCTGGCGCTTTTGGGACCCCACTCGCCGTCGTGTCATTGAGTCTTGTGATGCACTGTTTTTTGAGTCACTCACATACCGTGATCTGACTTCGATCACAACATTTTTTGCAGCCCATGTCCCTTCCTGTGAGGGTCCTCGGCGGATGGGGGAGACTTCTACGCCAGCGACCATTCCTCGTCAGTCTGATGTGTCCGCTTGAGTCCCCTCTCGGTCTCCAGCACTTGATGATCCGGCTATCATTGCCGTTGGTCCAGAGATCCCGCCCGTTCAGCCTGTTTCACACCCCACAGGTTCCGCTGCTCTCACGCCTCCTCCTACATCACCACTTGTGTCTACTAACACCCCTGCTCTGGCGTCTGACCGAGTCCAGCCCACTCCTGTCCCTACGTCGGCTGACACTCCTGTCTCAGTGTCCGGGCCAGCCTTGCCCCCACCTTTGTGTCCCCCACACACGCATCTCCTCGCACGGTATCTCCGGATGCCTCGTCTCAGCCCTCACCAGCTGTGGTCGTACCTGTCCCTGTGGTCGTACCTTTTCCTGAGCCTGAGGTGCGCCACTCGATCTCCGGTTACTCCCGTGAGCCCGGTGGTCGCCTTCGCCCACTGGATTCCGGAGCTCAGCGAGCGTCGGGTCCCGGACCCCGGCGTTCCTCTCGCAGCATCGCGAGCGGTGATCCAGGCACAAAGGCCTTAGGCCTGAGTGTCCGCACTGAGCTTTCAGAGGTACATCCAGCGTGCCCCATAGGGCACGACCTGGTTACTCGCGAGTTCCATATCGCCTGTGACGTAGCAGCTGATCTCGTGGCTGTCAGGCCTGACACTGAGGGGTGTGCACTTGCCATGCAAAGTTCCCCCTCTATGGCGCCTGACCCGGGCACATTGAGGGAGGCTTTCTCATCGCAGGATGCTGATGCCTAGCGAGCTGCTTGCGAGGATGAGCTTCGTGCTATCCGAGAGCACAGAGTCTACGAGCTCGTCGACCTTCCCCCTGGGAGGAAGGCGATTCAGGTCAAGTGGGTCTTTCGCAAGAAAGTGAAACCAGATGGCTCACTGGAACGCTACAAGGCTCGCCTGGTCGTCAAGGGGTTCTCTCAGATTGAGGGAGTTGATTACACTGACACCTTTGCCCCTGTTGGCCGCATGACCTCAGCTCGAGCTCTGTTTGGTGTAGTGGCTCAGCATGACTGGGAACTACAGCAGATGGATGTGAACAACGCGTTCCTCCATGGCTCTCTGGATGAGGAGATCTACGTGGCTCAGCCACCAGGCTTTGAGGACGGTGACAAGGTCTGGCGCTTGGGCAAGTCCTTGTACGACCTCGAGCAGTCTCCACGGTGTTGGAACCGGGAGATCACTGGCACCTTGACTCGCGCAGGGTATGTACAGAGCGAGGCAGACCCCTCGCTCTTCATCCTATCGACACCCGAGCGGTTCACCGCCATCCTGGTCTATGTTGATGACCTTCTGATTGCGTCTCCATCCCTGGAGGCTGTGAAGGAGGTCAAGGCTGTCCTGCTGACTGCCTACAGGATGAAGGACCTCGGTCCTGCATTGGTGTTTCTTGGTATGGAGATCGTGCAAGATCGCAGACATCGGACACTGTTGCTGCATCTGGCCCGATACGCACGAGTCGTGGGGGAGCGCTTTAGCGATCTCCTTGGTGCAGTGCCCACCGCTTCCACACCCCTCACACCTGATGGGCAGGATGCCCTGAAGGTGGATGACCCTACACAGCTGGGGGAGACAGTGGACGTGACCTTGTACCACCGTCTTATCGGATCTCTGATGTACCTGGCCACTACCACGCGTCCCGACATTGCTTTTGCCGTCAACCTCCTCGCTCAGTTCTCGCAGGCCCCACGTGCAAGAGCTCTTCACGCGGCTGTGCGAGTGGTACGGAACGTGGTCTTCACGCCGTATCTTGGACTCTGCTTTCGTCGGCAGTGTTCGGTGGTCCTTGACGGCTACATTGACAGTGACTGGGCTTGGAGCCCTAATGGGCGCAGTCGTACTGGCTACTTGTTTCTGCTCGGTGGTACCGCTTTGTCTTGGCGAAGCGGGAAGCAGGGCTGCATCGCACGTAGCTCGTCGGAGGCAGAGTATGTGGCTTTGGGCGCAGGGGCTGCTAAGGCAGTTTGGCTACAGCGCTTGTTTCTTGAGCTTGGGCAGTCAGTACCCGCCATTGTGCTGCGTTGCGACAACCAGAGTGCTCTCACCATTGCGGAGAACTCTGGTGTCTTTCATGCTCGCACAAAGCCCATTGCAGTTGAGCATCACTTCGTTCGTGATCTGGTGGAGCGACGCGTGATCTCCATCATGTGGGTTGGCAGTGACTTGTAGAGTGCTGATTTCTTGACGAAGGCACTTGCCCGCGGAAAGTTCCTGGTGGCCATTCGTTTTGTTGGGCTTCGCCCCGAGCATGACAGTGGTTGAGTGTGGGATGTGCGTCTGCGTCTCATCCGTCTGTGTTACCCACTATGTGGTTGTAGCAGTGGTGCACGCGTATGGACATGCGTACCGTCGGGTCATGGGGGAGTGTTGTGCTTTGTGCCGTTCCTGTACAGTTTACTATGACCACTTGGCCGTGTCCATACTCATGCAGATCCCTGAGGCAGGCGGCCCTGGTGACACCGGCGCGACGACAGGCGGCGGTCTACCCGCTTGGAGCTGACCGACCACTGCTTTAGAGCCATAGATGCCACCGGGACTCTTTGCTGTGTCTTATATGTCTTGCAGTCGTCTTTCGGTGGACTGGCCATGAGGCCTATTTGCATGTTTTTTGCATTGTATGCTCACTGTCAGTCGATGGATGCATGCATGTGACCAGTCGTAGTGTCCGTCTCTTGATTCTGCACATCTTGGTTCAGACGGCGTAGCATTCTGACATGTGTGTGCAGAGTTACGGCCGAAACAGTGGTTTTGGGCCGGTTTTAGGACAGCTCTTCGACTGCCGCGTGCGACACCCGCTGTGCGCCGTGGCGAGTATTTATGCCTTGGACCTGTCATTTGTCATTTCTCTCTGCATATGCTATGTTGAAGCATTCTGGCACTGTGCCTTGTGTCTCCTAGCCCAACCCTTGCCGTTGTGTGTACGACCTGTGACTGTCGTCCCCGTCTGATCAGGCACTGACGCCCGGTCAGCGACTGTGTTGCTAGGAAGCTTCTATGCACTTTCTCTCTAAGGGGGCAGCAGACTTAAGCAATGAGCGTGGAAGCCCGCACACTGCATAAAAAACGCTGCTACCCCAACCTGCTGCCTTGGTTTTCTAGCTTGGTATCAGAGCCAGAGCGTAGTAGCAGCAGCAGAAGTCTGGCGTACAGGTGCCAGACAACGCAGGTGGACCCCCATACGCGCCAGTGCAGGGAAAATGTTGCCGGATTTTTTCCGACAGCATTGACCCGCCTGATGGCGGCATCAAACATTTTCCCACGACCACTAGGCCAAGGGAAATGCTGACGGATTTTTTCTCCGCAGCACTGACCCCCACGCTTGACGCGAGGAGGTTAAAGGAAAACCTAGGCAGCAGGTTGGGACATCAGCGTTGTTGATGCAGCGTGCGGGCTTCCACGCTCGTTGCTTAAGTCAGCTGCCCCCTCTGTCTGCTGCTCTAGTGTCTAAGTGTGGAAGCTCTGGGTTTGTTACTCAGAAACGCGCGCGCCAGAGTTAGCGCCAGAAAGCAGCTGAAAACTCAAAGTAACTGGTTAGGAATCAAGAATGAGCAACAATGGGAGACCCCTCCAAGTTCTAGCTCCCCCCCACTAGTCTAGAAGTTGTTACTCAGCTAACCAGCCAATCAGAAAATAGCTGTGGACCTGTTTTCTGGCTGGCAGGGTTTTCTCGGTGAGCCCTGCCAGACGCCCGACAGCCCAAAACCCGGGCGTCGTCCGTTTTGCCTGAATACTGAACCAGACCATAATACCGACGCTGCAAACGCAGTCGTGCGGTCAGAATCAGCTAGAAAAATAGTAGCAAAGAGTTATGGATGCCCGAACCCAGGCAGTGCCTACGGTGGTCCATGATACCGATCAGGGCCATACAGCATGCAACAAGGACCCTAGGCAGAGCATGACGATGCAGACGCGACGGGACGCGCTGGACGCATGCAGACAGCAATTGCGGTGGTAGTGACCGCCGGCAGCATGACCGCCGAGGAGGCCTGCCGATGGAGCTGAGCACGTCGCCGGGGAGAGGAGGCTCCAGCGAACTGCGAGTAGACCTCAGCGTGCGTCGGCTCCACCGGATGACGCTCCATCAGCGTCGAGTCTCGCCATCAGTCATCTGCACGCTGATGTACACAAGCCGGGAGGACACAACTGAGCACAATGAGGGATACGCAAAAACCAACACTCCCCCATGACTCACAGGCGAAGTATACATGGGCGGGCAGAGAAACGGTCAACATCCAGACTCCCCCAAGGAACGGAGATACGCAGGCAGAGACAAAGAGGGCAATTCACGGACGCACGCCGCTTGAACTCACAGCCTTCTTGAACGAGCCCCACTTCAGTGCCTTGGCCAGGAAGTCAGCCAGCTGTCGTGCTGTCGCAACCCATACGATGCTGATGCTGCCGTCATGCAACTACGAACGCACATAATGATACTCAACATTGATGTACTTTGTGCGTGTGGGATGCACACCGTCATTGTCGGTGATGGCCATGGTACTCCCATTGTCACAATGCAAGGTGATGGATGCGACAGACTGATGCAACTCGGATAGCAGACGACGCAACCACACACTCTCACACGCGCCTGAGCCAAGGGCCATGTACTCAGCCTCAGCAGTGCTGTGTGCAATGCACCCCTGCTTGCCACTGCGCCAGGACACAGCCGTGCCGCCGACCAGAAAGATCCAACCCGTGCGACTCTTACCGTCCGGACTGCCGGTCCAGACAGTGTCGGTGTAGCCCACTGCGACGACGGACGGCTGACGGCGGAACATGAGACCTCGCCGAGGGGTCGGGATGACATAGCGCAGCACTCGGATCGCGGCCTCAAAGTGGAGGTGACGCGGCTCCTGAGAGACCTGGGCCAGGAGGTTGACGGCGAACGCGATGTCTGGGCGCGTCGTCGTGGCCAGGAACATCAGTGACCCGATGACCCGCAGATACGTGGTCACATCAACTGGCTCCCCCACAACAGCTGGGCCATGACTCTTCAGCTTCACCTGGCCATCGGGTGATATGGGTGAAGATGCGCTAGGCACGAGGGGCAGGTCCTCGGCGAAGCGGGTGGACAGGGTCTGCACATAGGCAGCCTGGTGGATGTGTAGGTTGCCCGTGGAGCGATCATGCTCGAGCTCCATGCCCAGGAAGACTCGGGCGGACCCGAGTCCTTGACTCGGGTCCGCCCGAGTCATCTGGTAGGCGGCGTGCACCAAGTCCTTGACACGCAGGATGGCGGCCGCGTCTGGTGACGCAATGAGGAGATCATCGACGTAGACCAGAACCGCGGCGAAGGCCTGACCTTGCCGGCTGACGAACACTGTGGGTCAGCGGTACTACGCTGGAGGCCGCCACGGAGAAGCGTGCTGCTGATCCCCTGGTTCCAGCACCGAGGCGACTGCTTTAGGCCATAGAGGGCCTTCCGCAGCCGCCACACTCTCCCCGTGCCATCGTCGAAGCCTGGGGGCTACGTCATGTAGAGCTCCTCGCGCTCCAGTGAGCCATGGAGGAACGCGTTGCTCACGTCCATCTGATGCAGCTCCCACCCGTGCTGGGCAACCAGGCTGAAGAGCGCCCAGCTAGTGGAGAACTGACCGACTGGGGCAAAGATCTGGTCGTAAGCGACCCCAGGGACCTGAGCAAACCCCTTTGCTGTGAGGCGGGCCTTTTACTTGTCCAACGATCCGTCAGGCTTCCACTTACGCCAAAAGACCCACTTGGCACCAATGGCCTTCCGACCTGGAGGGAGGTCGACGAGGTCATACACGTGGTGCTGTCGGATATCAGCGAGCTCCTTGGCGTAGGCAGCATCCCAATGTGCGGCCTCAAGGGAGGCTCAAGCCTCGCGTACGGTGGAAGGGTCCTCTGGGCGCGCTGTGGACCGGACTGAGAGGGCGTGTGCATCAGGAGCCCCAGGTGGGATGCGGGCGAGTGCAGCCGCAACAGTATGCCCATGCTCGTGATGAAGCATGGCGTAGCCCAATGCAGAATCCTGGTAAAGGTCTGCAATGATGGCGGAAGTGGTCAGGCCGAGAGCCTTTGTGCCAGGGTCCCCACTCACGACCGTGGGAGTGGAGGAGACACGTGGAGCCACAGGGGGTCGAGGTGCCACGGGACGCGGAGCGACGGTTTGCGCGCTCACTGTCGGCCGAGGTCGGAGGCTGCCGCTTGGGCCACGTGTGTAGCGCGGTCGGGCAGAAGATGGCCCTGAGTCCGACCGGCCGACGGAGGCGGACGGGGCTACTGGTATGGAGGAGCCAGCAGACGCGACAGGCGCTGCCGGCCCGGAGGGGCCATTTGGCCCGGAGGAGCCAGTAGACGCGACAGGCGCTGCTACCCCGGAGGGTCCAGCGGACGTGACAGGAGCTGCGGGCCCAGAGGAGCTAGCAGACACGACTGGGGCTGTCGGCCCGGAGGGGCCATCGGAGGCAACTGGGGCTGCTGGCCCGGATGGGCCAGCTGATACGATAGGTGCTGCTGGCTCGGAGGGGCCAGCGAACGCGACTGGGGCAGCTAGTCTAGAGGGGCCAGCAGACGCGACGGGGGCTGTCGGCCCAGAGGGGCCATCGGAAGCGATTGGGGCTGTCGGCCCGGAGTGGCCAACGAACACGACAGGTGCTGCTGGCTCGGAGGGGTCAGCGAACGCAACTGGGGCAGCTGGAGGAGGCTCGGAGGGGCCAGCGGACGCGGCTGGGACTGTTGGCCCGGGGGGGCCAGCGGACGCGACAGGGGCTACTGGCTCAGAGGGACGGGGTGATGTGTCACCCGGAACCGACTGGACGGAGGACGGACTCACCACTCCCCCACGCGACGGAATGGACACGGACAAGCCGGAGCGGATGAGGTCGCGGGGAAACAGGACCTCAAAGAAGAGGGCATCGCGGGACTCGACGATGCAGTGTCGGGACGGGTCCCAGAAGCGCCAGGCCTTGGACTGACCAGACACACCGAGGAAGGTGCAGGGGTGTCCGCGGGGGGTGAGCTTGCCGCCCTGCTGTGGGGCGGGTAGCCACACAACAGCCACGCAGCCCCACATGCGAGCCGGGCGGAGGTCAGCGTGCCGACCTCACCAATGCTGGTAGGGCGTGGACTAGCGGGGAAGGGGACCGTGGGGAACCCGGTTCCAGACCCAGGTCATGTAGGCCATGGCTTCGAAATGGAAGCCATCGGAGAGGCCGGCTCGACTCGCATGGTGCGAACGGCATCGGCCATGGTACGGTTCCACCGCTCGGAGACGCCATTATGGGCGGGTGTGTAGGGCGCAGACGTCTCATGGTGGATCCCGCGGGAGGCGAGAAAGGTTGTGGCCTCACTCAGGTACTCGCCACCACGATCGGAGCAAAAGCGGCAAAGGGGGCGGCCACACTCGCGCCCCGCGAGGACAAGCCACACCCTGAATGGTTCGGGCGACATCGCTCTTCTGCCAAAGGCAGAAGACCCAACGATAGCGAGAATAGTCGTCCATAAGAGTGAGGACATAGCGGCCATGCTCACCGACGGACTCGGTGGGGAGAGGGCCCATGACATCCGAGTGGACAAGGTCAAGAGGGGCGGACGCACGGGAGGAAGAGAGGGGGTACGTGGACCGGTGCATCTTCCCCTGAGCGCAGTCAATGCACTCAGTGGGGCACGGGAGAGGGAAAGTCTCCGGGTCTAGGCCCTTGGCCAGCTGGGTGCGGAGCATGCTTTTGACAACGACAGAGTGGATGTGGCAAAGGCGGCGATGTAAGAGGTGGGTGTGCTGAGGAGAAAGAGTGCTGGTGACAAACACATGACCTGTGGCGGCCGACGGGGAGGAGACGGGAGGGGAAGAGGAGAGGCGAGGAACGTGCCACAAGTTGCCACGGGCGGTGGCGTGCAGTACAACAAGACCAGATGGACGCAACGACACAGTACCGACACCACGCGAATGCACAACGTCCATGCTCATGCGGTCAAGGGCAGTCACGGACAGGAGACTGAGCTCGAGACCAGGGACAAAGAGAACATCGGTCAGGAAGACATCACCGGCCAGACCACGGAAATGAACGACGCCAACACCACGGACAGGCAACACCTGTCCGGAACCCGTCCGGACGCCGAAGACATCGCCGACAGGACCGAGCATACTAAAGGCCTCACGAGAGGCCGTCATGTGATGCGTGGCCCCGGAGTCGATGATCTAGGTCTCACCAGGGTCCTGGACAGGGATTGCCAGATCACTCACAGTCACATGGCAGCAAGCGAGGGATGCGGACGCGGTGGAAGGAGGCGCAAAACGAGACTGCCAGTCGTCAAGCCACGTAATGTTGTCAAGGAGTGGGGTGGAGGGGACCACGGGAGACGACGAGACAGACGAGGAAACGGGACACGACCGCAGCTCAATCTCAGTCATACAAGGATGGGCCAGAGGGCAGGAGGTGACGCAACTCGCACTTCCCTGGGGAGGAGGGCGAGGCAGGCCAAGCTGGAGCGTGATAAACCGCTCCAGCTGACGCTCACGGGAGGACGGCCCAGGAGTGTGGACGGAGTGCAGAGTGACGACGCCAAAGCCCGGGTAGTAGGAGGGCTGAGCCGGTGAAGGAAGCGGAGGTGCCGACGGCTAAGGGTAGTACTACTACGGGTCGTACTGCTGCGGCGCGGGTGTCTGCAGGACAGGCGGAGCTGTCAGAGTAGCAAAGCTGCAGGACGAGGTCGGAGTGTCCGGGCCAGCAGCAGTGACGGCGGCAGAAGCAAGGCGATGCTCTCGCTTGCAGTGCATGGCGGCAATGACGTGCGCCTCGTCTGTCGAGAGAGGGCACGTGTACCACCCGTGCCCGGGCTGGCCACAGTTGTGGCAGACCGGGCCACCACCGCTGGACCCGGTCGATGACTGCTGCTGCTGCTGTTGCGGTGGACCCTTGCCTTTCTTGTTCCGACTCTTCTTCTTCTTTCCCAAAGGCGATGAGGTAGCTGCGACGGGAGAGGCGACGGCCGCGAAGGCAACGGCAGGGGAGGCGACGGCAGGGGATGCAAGGGCCTCCGTGCGGTGGAGCTGGGACTCCTGGCGAGCTTCCTCAATGCGGAGGAAGTGTTCATATACCCAGAACATGAGAGTGCCCTGGGCCTCCATGGTGGAGAGGACGTCCTGAGGGTAGTGAACAAAGACGTCCGCGTACACGTTGATGGCGCCGCGCTTGATGGTGAGGAGCGCGGACAAAGGGGTTGGAGCAGATTTGCCGAGTCGACGGAGGATGTCCTCCGCCCGCTGCCAGTAGGCGGTGACCGTCTCGGTCTCCCCCATGTGCAGGGAGTTGAAATCCCGGAGCAAAAGGCTGATCTCAGCGTCGCTCGACAGGCGATGGGGCCTGGTGAGGATGTGCCATGCGGCTGCGGGGTCTGGGATGTCGCAAGCGGTGAAGTCGCCGAGGAAGGGCTCCAGGGCAAGGCGGGAAGCTGGGGGGGCGACTGGTACAAGGGCACGGACGGCGCGACCAACGTCATACAGCTGATCGGCCTGGGTGGAATCGTAAGGGAGGGTGTAGTAGGCCCACAGACCCTCACCCTACGCCCAGATTCGGAAGCTGAGCTCCCAGCTTCGGAACTGCTCGCCGGCCTGAAGCGGCGGTGACGGTGTCTCAAAGTCCTTCTGCCTGCGGCCGGCACCCAGAGTGGGGCCAAGGACTGAGGTCACTGTCTGCCGTTGGTGCTGAGTCTGCTACTGTGCTAGGTAGTACGTGGCAGCGGACATAGCGAGGTTAGTGTGCCCTGGAGGGATGAACGACAGCAACACACTAGTGGCGGTGTGGGGGGCGACCGACTGTAGTGCTGCAAGCTGTTGCGTCAAGGCGGCGAGCTTTTGCTGAATAGCAGCGAGAGGGTCAGGGTTGCCGCCAACGTTACCACTGGGCTACTGCTTCTGCTGCTGCACGGGCGGCGGCTGTTGCTGCTGCAGCAGTAGTGGCTGCTGCTGCTAAGGCGGCGGCGGCTGCTCCTGCTGCTGCTGCTGTTGCTTCGGTTGCTGTTGGTGCGGCGGTGGTAGCTGCTGTTGCCGTGGCGGCGGCGGCTGCTCCTGCTGCTACGGCGGCGGCTACTGCTGCTGCGGCAGCGGCGGTTGCTGTTGGTGCAGCGGCGGCGGGTGCTGTTGCTGCTGCAACGGCGGCTGGTGCTGCTACTGTTGCTGCTGCAGTCGCTACAAGAAAGGAGGGGTAGGGGTCCCCCCAACAGAGGAGGACCCCTCCTCACCGGGACTCCCAGCCATGACTTAGTGTCCCTCATTTTTTTTTTGGTTTTGTTGTCTTAGTGCGCTGATGGCAGTAGTAGGTTGGGGAGGTGGGGATTCTGCCCACCCCTTTGGCCTTCCCCCTTTCCCATTGCCCCTCCTTTTTTCTTCTCTTTTTGTGTTGATGACGTCAGCAGTGACGTCAGCAGAGGGGTGCTGACGTCAGCAGCGGCGGTTGTTGGGGCCGCCGCAATTGCTGCTGCTGTTGATGCTGCCGCAGCCGCTGCTGCTGCTGCTATCGTTGTTGCTGCTGTCGCTGTTGCTGCTGCTGTTGCTGCTGTTGCTGCTGTCGCTGTTGCTGCTGCTGTTGCTGCTAGTTGCTGCTACTGCTGCTATTGCTGCTGCTGCTGTTGCTGCCGTTGTTGCTGCTGCTGCTGCTGTTGCTGCTGCTATTGCTGCTGGTGTTGTTGCTGTTTACTGCTACTGCTGCTGCTGCTGCTATTGTTGTTGTTGCTGTAGTTGCAGCTGCAGCTACTGTTGCTACGAGCTGCTGCCGCTGCAGTGGCTGCTCCAGCTCGCTCTTGCTGCTGCACGCTGCTACAGCTACTACGTGCTACAGTAGCTGCTCGCTGCTACGGCGGGCTGCTGCAGCGAGGTGCAGGGGTGCTTTTTGTTTTTTTGGCTGGTTGGTTGCTTTTTTTTGTTTTTTTTTTCCCTTGTCACAGCAAGCAGCAGTGGTTTTCTCGGTGAGCCCTGCCAAACGCCCGACAGCCCAAAACCCGGGCGTCGTCCGTTTTGCCTGAAAACTGGACCATACCATAATACCGACTATGCGAGCGCAGTCTTGCGGTCAGAATCAGCTAGGAAAGTAGTAGCAAAGAGTTATGGCTGCCCGAACCCAGGCAGTGCCTACGGTGGTCCATGATACCAAACAGGGCTATACAGCATGCAACAAGGACCCGAGGCAGAGCATGATGATGCAGACGCGACAGGACGCGCTGGACGCATGCAGATAGCAATTGCGGTGGCAGTGACCGCCGGCAGCACGGCCGCCGAGGAGGCCTGCCGATGGAGCTGGGCACGTCGCCGGAGAGAGGAGGCTCCAGCGAACTGCGAGTAGACCTCAGCGTGCGTCGGCTCCACCGGACGACGCTCCATCAGTGTCGAGTCTCGCCGTCAGTCATCTGCACACCGATGTACACAAGCCGGGAGGACACAACTGAGCACAATGAGGTATGCGCAAAAACCAACAGAGGTGAGGGGCAAGCCGCGTCTGACATCAACGAACAACGACGCACGTCACCCAGGTATAGTGACTTGCACCAGAAAGCAACAACAGCAGCAGCGGTAGGCAATTGCAACGAGCAGTGGTAGTTTCAGCAAGCTGCAGCTGCATGCAGCAACAATAGCAGCTCACAGCAGGAGCAGCAGTAGCTTGTAGGAGCAGCAGCCCGTAGCAGTTGTCAACAGGAACAGTAGTAGCTGTCAACAGTAGCAGCTCGCAACAGCAGTAGCAGCTTGCAACAGCAGCAGCTCGTAGCAGCAAGCAGCAGCGGCGGCGAACAATACCATCTGCAACAGCCGGCTACAACAATAGCAATAGCGAGTTTCTGCTGCTCGCTGCCCGCAGCTCGTCGCAAGCAGCGAGCTGCTGCTGCCCGCTGCTCGCAGCTCGTCGCGAGCAACGAGCTACAGGCAGCGAGCTCGTTGCTCGTTACGAGCAGCGGGCTGCTGGCAGCAAGCAGCGGGCTGCTGGCAGCAAGCAGCGGGCTACTGGCAGCGAGCAGCGAGCCCCCTGCTCGCTGCCCGCTGGCCACAGTGAGCAGCGAGCTCACTGAGCAGAAGGAATAGGAAAAAAATACACTAGAAAGAATCGCCCACACCGTCAACAGCTGCCTTAGCTGTTGCAGCAGACGTAGTAGCTCGCAGCAGTAGCAACAACACTAGTAGCAACAGCAACAGCAACAGCATCAGCAACAGTAGCAACATCAACTGTAGTAGTTACAACAGCAACAACAGCAGCAGTAGCAGTAGCAGTAGTTGCATCAACAGCAACAGCAGCAGTAGTAGCAGCAGCAGCGGCAGTAGTAGCAGCAGTAGTAGTAGTAGCAGCAACAGTTGCTTCAACAACACCAGCCGCATCTCTAGCAATAGCAGTAGCAAGTGTAGTAGCGGCGGCCTCAACAACAGCCGCTGCTGACATCAGCAGTCGTTCAACTAACATCACTACTGACATCATCAACAAAAAGAAGGGACAGTCCTGCAGATTCTAAACAAGATTGGATGAAGTCAACCTTTTCAGGCTGACAACACCGCTAACGTCACTGTTAACGTCAGCAGCAAAAAGAGGAAAACAAAAAAGAACAAACAAAAGGGGAAGGCGCCTAAAACATGCCTACTAGTCCTAGCGGGGAGGGGTCCCCCTCTGATGGGGGGTGGGACCTCGTCCCCCTTTCCTGCAGCAGCTGTAGTAGCTATAGCAGCAGCAGCAACAATCGCATAAGTAGCAGCAACAGTAGAAGCAGCAGCAGCAGCAGTAGCAAAAGCAGCAGTAGCAACAGTAGCAACAACGGCAGCAACAGCAGTAGTAGCAGAAACAACAGCAACAGGAGCAGTAGTAGCAGCAGGAGTAGTAGCAGCAGTAGTAGCAACAGCAGCAACAGCATGAGCAATAGCAGGATCAGCAGCAGCAACGTCACCTTACACAATCTGTCGTTAGTCCTTCTGCCTCGACAGATCCGCTCGCTACTCTTTAGCAGCAGCTCGCAGTTTTAACATAGCAACTCATGGCACTACCGCTGCCGCCACCCCCATTGCCGTAGTAGTCACAGCAGCTGCAACAACAGCCGTAGCAGCTGCAACAGCAGCCGCCACCACTACAGCAGCAGCCTCACCCACAGTAGCCACACCAATGTCGGCAAGCACCGTTTGCACCGCCAGGATACGCGAGCACGCCCTTATCCTTTGCCACATAGTACCTGGCGCAGCAACAGACCCTACGCCAACACCAGACGGTGACATCAGTCCTAGGCCCCACTTTGGGTGCCGGCCGCAGGCCAAAGGACTTTTAAACCCCACCGCCACCGCTGCAAGCTGGCGCCCCATTCCAGAGCTAGGAACTCAGCTTCCAGATCTCGGCACAGGGTGAGGGCTTATGGCCCTACTACGTTCTGCCCTTTGAATCCACCCAGGCCGACCAGGTCTACGATGCCGGTGGCGCCGTGCGTACTCTCGTCCCCATCGCCTCTTCAGCCTCACGCCTCGCCCTCGAGCCCTTCCTTGGCGACCTCACCACTGGAGCCCTCCCTGACCCAGCAGTGGCCTGGCACGTACTCACTCGCCCTCATCGCTTGTCCAACGATGCTGAGACCAGCCGTCTGCTCCGGGAGTTCAACTCCCTTCGCATGGGGGAGACCGAGATGGTCACCTCCTATTGGCAGCGTGGAGAGGACCTACTCCACTGCCTTAGAGACGCCGCGCCACCTCCCCTCTCTGCACTCCTGACCATCAAGCGCGGCCACCGCCTCCTTCTCTGACGTCTTGGTCCACTACTCCTGGGACGTTCTCGAGGCCATGGCCGCCCAGGGGACTCTCATGCCCTGGGCGTATGCGCTCTTCCTCCGCATCGAGGAAGCTCGTCTGGAGTCCCACATCCATTGCACAGAGTCCCTTGCCCCCCCTGCCGTTGGCGCTCCTGCCGTCGCCGCTCCTACCGTCACGTTAGTGACCATCGCCGCCCCAGCAGCAGCAGCAGTATCCTCCAGCGCCTCCTCCTCTACCAAGAACAAGAAGAAGGGCAAGAAGGGCAAGGGCACTCAGTAGTAGACCAGCGGATCTGGCAGCGCCAACCTCGTTTGCCATAACTGCGGCCAGTCTGGACAGGGATGGTACACATGTCCGCTTCCAACTGATAAGGCTCGTGTCATCGCCACCATGCGTCGCCAGCGCAAGTGCCGCCTTGCCACCAGCGCCGTAGTCGCCGCTGTTCCTGTCACATCAACGCCACTCCTGACGGCCCCACCTCAGCATTCTTCATAGCTGTCTGCACACGCTGCCTTGTCACTGGATTCCTCCTCTCCCTTCCCCGACTCTGGCACCGTCACACCGCAGTCGGTATACTCCGTCGAACCCTCCACCCACGAGCACCAGCTGGAGCAGTTCATCGCCTTCCAGCTCGGACTTCCTCGCCCTCCTCCCCAGGGAAGTGCGAGTTGCGTCGTTCCGCCCTGCATGACAGAGTCGTTGCTATGCACATGGCCTGTATTTTTGCCTATCCCGTCCTGTGCCGCCCTCTCTTCTCCCGCTCCTCTTCGAGACGATGTTGCCTGGCTAGATGACTGGCACTCACGGTTTGCACCTCCATCCACTTCGTCAGCGTCGCTCGCCCACTACAATGTGACTGCCATCGGTCTGGCCTCTCTGGTCTAGGATCCGTCAGAGACCTGGATTGTCGACTCCAGGGCCACGCATCACATGACAGCCTCGCGCGAGGCTTTTAGTGTGCTTGGTCCCGTCATCGATGTCACCGGGATTCGGACGGGATCTGGTCAGGTCTTGCCCGTTCGTGATGTCGGCGTCATTCGTTTCTGTGGTCCTGCGGGTGACGTCTTCTTGACTGTTGTTGTCTTCGTCCCTGGCCTAGAGCTCAACCTCCTGTCCGTCACCTCCCTCGATCGCATGAGAAAGGACGTTTTGCTTTCACGTGGCGTGGACACTGTGTTGCTACATCCGTCCGGTCGTGTTGTCGTGCATGCCCCCGCCCACGGCAGCTTGTGGCATGTACCGCGCCTCTCTGCTCCCACCTCTGTCTCCTCTTCGTCAACTGACATTGGCCACGTGTTTCTCACTAGCACATTGTCTCCATAGCATATGCGTCTCTTGCATCGCCGCCTCTGTCACGTCCACTCTGCCGCTATTGAGAGCATGCTTCGAATACAACCAGCCATGGGTCTTGACTCAGCCTCCTTTCCTCTGCCGTGCCCCACTGAATGCATCGATTGCGCTCAAGGCAAGATGCACCGCTCCACCTACCCCCTCTCTGCCTCTCAAGCATCCGCCCCGCTCGACCTCGTCTACTCTGACGTCATGGGTCCTCTCCCGACAGAGTCTGTCTTCGAGCACGGTCCTTACGGTCTGACCCTTGCGGATTACTACTCTCGCTATCGCTGGGTTTTCTGTAGAAAAGCGACGTCGCGCCCACCATTCAGGATTGGCTTGTCCGCGCTGAACGCGAGTGTGGTCGCTCCCTCTGCCGCTTCCGCTCAGACCGCGGGGGCAAGTTTTTGGGGGAGACCACCCTTTTCCTTGCCTCCCGTGGTGTCTATCATGAGACGTTGGCACCGTACATGCCCGCCCAGAACGGGGTCTCTGAGCAGTGGAACCGCACCATGGCCGAGGCCATCCATACCATGCAGGTCGAATCCGGTGCCTCTGTCAGCTTCTACTTCGACGCCATGACCTACATGACCCTGGGTCTGGAACCGAATTCCCCATGGACCCATTCCTCGTCAGTCCACCCCATACCAGCATTGGTGTGGAGAACGCGCCGACTTGCATCCAACCTGTGTCTGGGGCAGCATCGCCATCGTCTAGTTACCTGCCCCACACCAGGGTGGCAAGCTCGACCCTCGCGGTGGCCCATGCACCTTCCTCGACGTCTTCGGTTAGTCGAAAGCGTGGCGATTTTGGGATCCCGCTCGCCGTTGCATTGTCGGGTCCCAGGATGACCTCTTCTTTGAGGACCTGTTTCCCCGCAACCTCGTTCGCTCAGGCACCTAGATGTTCCTTCCATCGCGTGGGGGAGTGGTGAGTCCTTCCTCCGTCTTCCCGCGTCCGGGTGGTCCATCGCCTGCGTCCACGAACCCACTTTCGCCGGCCGCCCCGTCTGCTGCCGCCAGCCCCTCAGGGCCGGCTTCCCCGTCTGTGGGCGCTAGCCCCTCAAGGCCGGCTTTCCCATCTGTGGCCGCCAGCCCCTCAGGGCCGGCTTCCCTGTCGGTGGACGTCAGCTCCTTGGGGCCGGATGCACCGTCCGTGTCCGCTAGCCCCTCAGGGCCGGCTTCCCCGTTGGTGGACGTCAGCCCCTCGGGGCCGGCTGCCGTTTCTGTGTCCGCTAGCCCCTTAGGGCCGGCTGCCTTGTCCATGTGCGCCAGCCCCTCAGGGCCGGCTGCCCTGTCCGCGTCCGCCAACCCCTCAAGGCCGGCTGCCCCGTTCGTGTCCGTCAGCCCCTCGGGGCCGGCTGCCCCGTCCGTGTCCGCCAGTCCCTTAAGGCCGGCTGCCCCGTCCGTGTCCGCCAGCCCCTCAGGGCCGGCTGTCCCATCTGTGTCTGCCGGCCCCTCTAGGCTAGCCGCCCCATCTGCGTTTGTTGGCCCTTCAGAGCAGGCTCCCCTGTCCATGCGGCTCGCAACTCACGCGGGACTTAGGCGGGAGCCTCAGACCCAGGGTCCCGACAGTGAGCACTCAGGCCACCTCTGCACGCCCTCTCACCCCACGACCCCCTGGGGGAGATGCAGATCCACTACCTCGGAGATGTGGCTCCACTCCCACGGTCGTGAGTGGGGACCCCGGCACCAAGGCACTTGGTTTGGCCACACTATCAGTTATTGCGGACCTACATCCAGGGTCGGCTCTGGGTTACGCCCTGCTCCATCAGGAACACCGGTTTGCCGTTACGACCGCACTCACGCAGCTGCCGCCAGGGGCACGGAATGTGCATGCCCTCACATTCTGCCCCTTTGAGCGACCAGAGGACCCAGCCACCCTACGTGAGGCTTGGGGGTCTCTTGAGGCTGCACACTAGGAAGCGGCATGCGCCGACAAGCTAGCTGCCATCTGGTAACATCACGTCTACGAACTCGTAGACCTTCCTCCGGGCCGCAAGGCCATTGGCGCCAAGTGGGTTCTTCGGCGGAAATGGAAGCAAGACGGGTCTCTGGACAAGTACAAAGCCCGCGAGGTCAGACGCTCGTCGCCGTCTTGGTCTATGTGGATGACCTGCTCATTGCACCACCGGATGCGGCTGCCATCCAATGGGTCAAGGACCTGCTGCACGACGCCTACCAGATGAAAGACATCGGGCCAGCCCGAGTCTTTCTGGGCATGGAAATTGAGCATGATCGCTATTGTGGCATACTGCATGTCCATCAGGCTGCCTACGTCAGCACTCTGTCCGGACGCTTCTCTGAGGACTAATCCCTCGTGCCGAGAGCATCCTCACCCATGTTGCTCGACGGTCAGGCGATGCGCAAAAGCTCCGATCCAACTGTGGTGGGGGAGCCAGTAGATGTAACCGCATATTTGCACGTCATCGGGTCACTGATGTTCCTGGCGACGACGACGCATCCAGAAATCGCGTTTGTTGTCAACCTCCTAGCTCAGTTCTCTCAGGAACCGCATCACCTCCACTTCGAGGCCACGATCCGAGTACTGCGCTATGTCGTCTCGACTCCACGGCAAGGTTTCATGTTCCGCCGAAAGCTGTCTGTTATCGCGGTGGGCTACACCGACAATGACTGGGTCGGCAGTCCTGACGATAAGAGTCGCACAAAGTGGATCTTTCTGGTCGGCGGCAGAGCAATGTCATGGTGCAGTGGCAAGCAGGGGTGCATTGCACGCTAAGGCTGAGTACATAGCCCTTGGTTCAGTCACATTTGAGAGCGTGTGGCCGCATCGTCTATTGTCCGAGCTGCGTCAGCCCGTCGCATCCATCACATTGCATTGTGAGAATGAGAGTGCCATGACCATCGCCGACAATGACGGCGTGCATCATACACGCACAAAGCACATCAATGTTGAGTATCACTATGTGCGTTCGTTGTTGCATGACGGTAGCATCAGCATTGTGTGGGTCAAGACAGCACGACAATTGGCTGACTTCTTGACCAAGGCGCTGAAGCGCGACTCGTTCAAGAAGGCTGTGAGTTCAGTCGGCGTGCGTCCGTGAGTAGCACCATTTTCTCTTCGCTTTCGTATCCATGTGCCCTGGGGGAGTTTGTCCGTCGCATGTGATGTTGCCTGCCCATGTGCACTGCGCCTGTGAGTCATGGGGGAGTGTTGGTTTTTCCGCGTCTCTCATTGTACTCTGTTGTGCACTCCCGACTTGTGTACATTGGTGTGCAGATGACTGACGGCAAGACTTGACACCGTTGGAGTGTCGTCCGGTGGAGTCGACGCACGCTGAGGCCTACTCACAGTTCGCTTGAGCCTCCTCCCCACGTCAACGTGCTCAGCTCCATTGGTAGGCCTCCTTGGCAGTCGGGCCGCCGGCGGTCATTGGCTCCGCAGAGGTTGGCTGCATGCTTGTGGTGCCGGATCTGACTGTGTTGTTGTGTATACTATGTCATGCTCTGCCTAGGGTCCATATCTCATACTACGGGGTACTGTTTGGCACATTGGACTAGCGTAGGCACTACCTGGATTTGGGCAGTCATAACTCTTTGCTACTATTTTTCTAGCTGTTTCTGACCGCACGGCTGCGTTTGTAGCGTTGGTGTTATGGTATGGTCCAGTTTTCAGGCAAAACGGATGACGCCCGGGTTTTGGGCTGTCGGCCGTCTGGCAGGCCTCACCGAGAAAACCTGCCAGCCTGAAAATAGAGCTATTTTCTGATTGGCTGGTGATCTGAGTAACAAGCTCTACAGAGCTGGGGGGGAGCTAGAACTTGGAGGGGTCTCCCATTGTTGTTNACGGCTGCGTTTGTAGCGTTGGTGTTATGGTATGGTCCAGTTTTCAGGCAAAACGGATGACGCCCGGGTTTTGGGCTGTCGGCCGTCTGGCAGGCCTCACCGAAAAAACCTGCCAGCCTGAAAAGAGAGTTATTTTATGATTGGCTGGTGATCTGAGTAACAAGCTCTACAGAGCTGGGGGGGAGCTAGAACTTGGAGGGGTCTCCCATTGTTGTTTATTGTTGATCACTAATCAGTCACTTTCAGTTTTCAGCTGCTTTCTGGCGCTAACTGTAGCGCGCGTATCTCTGAGTAACAAACCCAGAGCTCACAGACATAGACTCTAGAGCAACAGAGTGAGGGGGCAGCAGACTTAAGCAACGAGCGTGGAAGCCCGCACACTGCATGAACAATGTTGCTGCCTCAACCTGCTGCATAGATTCCAGCTGGTGCCACCATCAAGATGCCAATTGGTGGCCGCAGCACCAACCTTGTCACGAGCCTTACTTTAGTGATGACTCTACATGCCAAAATGGGGGACACATTTTGTAGGATTGCATGCCTGTGGTCTGGTTGAATTTTCACAGACTTGCATGCTTCTAGAGTGGTGAACCGGGTTGCTCATGCCTCGGGACCACACGATCTCAGCGCGTGAGAAATCGCCTGGAGCTCGCTCGGTCCAGGGTCAGGTTCGATCCGGGGGTGGCGTCCGAGCCCCATGTCGAATGCCTCGCGTGGGTGGCCCGGTCAACCGGCACTTACCACTTCACTCACTTGTTACCCATTTACTTGTTGCTCTTTTCTGCTAGTGTGTTAAAGTGAGCTTGCCCCCGATCCATGGTGTCACCCCGTCGCACGTTTGCTTACTTGCTCGCTTGCATCCTTGGTATCAGAGTAGGAGGACCCCCTCCTCCTCACGACAGTCCTGAGACCTCGTCGGGCCGCTTTAGTGCAGCGGGTGATCCCGCGCAAGCAATACACTTGCGACTGTGGTGGGTAGAGGCCACAGCATTAGCCACTGCACCCTGCAACCGCAGACATTGCACACACGTGGTGTGTGGTGCGTTCCTCTCATGCACAGGACCTGCACATCTTCACCGCCGTCCCCTCACACTCCGCCGAGCTTCGGCCTCCGCACGTACATTGGTGCTGCCACGTGGCGGCACCGACTGCAGCCCCTGTCTTGCGGCAACCGCACGTGCACATTCTCCACAGCAGCACACTTCGCTCTTGTGGCTCATGAGGGGTGCTGCTCTCGTGCGTGGACTGGCGCAGCTTCGCTGCCGTCCCCACACACCCTGCCGAGTTTCAGCTTCCGCACGCACATAGGTGCCACCACGTGGTGGCACCGACCGCCGCACCTATCTCCCACCGGCCGTTCGTGCACTTCTCGCAACAGCGCACTCCGCACCCGTGGTTAACGTGGTGCGTAGCTCTTGTGCGTGGGACTAGCACATCTCCGCTGCCGTCCCCACACACTCCGTCGCCGTTCCCATGCTCTACCGGCTGTGCTACGGCCGACACATCTGCTGTAACCACACCAACTGCAGCAACCAAAGCCCATCCCCGTGCACCTCTTAGCACCTCAGGCTGCCCTCAGGGCAGCCAAGTGCTCGGTGCACTGGCGTCTCCTCCTGAAACCGGAACCAACCCCCACGTCTCCCACGGCCACACATGAGCGTACCCGCATCGACGAAGAGCTCGTGTTCTACGAGGAGCGGGCGGAGAGGGAGGTGTGGTCGAGGGTGCGTCGCAGCAGCCCGGGCTACCACATGGGCAAGGATTACGATCCCTCCGACTACTAGAAGTGGGCAGACGCACGGGACTACGTAGCTCACTGTCAGTCCGCCGCTGACGACTCTCCGACAGCGCAGCACGGACCAGCTATGGGCCTGCCGCGTGACCAGTGAACTCCTCACTCACCAGTAAGCCCACCCGTTGCCCATAGGACACGCCAGCAACGTTGACGTGCTGTTCCTTGTGGCACAGCGCCGTTCTCCGCGGCAGTAGCATCAGGGGCGCCTACTTCTTGCCGTGTCGCATCTCCAACTGCATCAGCTGAAGAGTCAGCATCTTCTCCATTTCCTGATACTCTGACTGCCCTGTAGGCTGCACTCGTGTCCAGTGCTGCTGTTGCATCTACTTTTGCAACCGCTGCACATGCCGCACGTTCACCAGCTAGCACTGCCGCTGGCAGAGCCATTGAGACCTACACCGTGGCTGCTGTTGATGAGGGACCCTTGGTAGTTGCTGTCAATGTAGTGACCTAGATTGCTGCCGCAGCAGACACCGTTGCGTCAACAGCAGCTGCAGCGACCACAGCGCTCTCCAGCGTTGTTGACTCTATGAACACCTCCACATCACAGGCATCATCCTTGCCCTCCTCTTCATCTTCAGAGACTCGGCACATTCAGTTGTTGGTCTCGACCACTTCAGCCATCTCCACCCTGTCAGCTGCAGAGTTGACAGGAGTAGCCTGCCTCATCGTCTTCGCATCAGCTATTGTTGCAGTTGTAGCCTCTTCAGCTGCAGTAGCTCTCCCATCGTTGTTCTCATTGTGCCACTGTGCTTGGTGAGCTTGGTCTCTTCTTCTCCTCCTGCCCTCTCTGTGTTGGCGTGTGTGTGCGACCAGGTTGTTGCCTTGAAGCGGACTTCCAACGCACCTATCGCACATTTCCCACGCCCACTGGGGCTGGGAAAACTCTGCCAAGATTTTCTTTTTTCGGCAGAGTCGCGTCACTGGCAGCAAGCCAGTTGTCGATGACCAATGCGCGGCCTTGCAGGCTGATTTGCAGTGTGAACGCACTTTCCTCCAGGCTGCGCTCACTGCACAGCGCGCTGCTGAGGAAAAGCTGCGTGCTGAGCAGGCTGACCAAGAAACCTTTACAGATCACATTGCTGATTTGGTCCTTAACCGCCTTCAACCCACCTTGCGCAGCACACCGCCTGTTGGCAGTGCTGCTCCATTCTCCACTTCACCCGCTTCCGCATCCGCTACCACTGCCTCATCCTCTTCTGACCCTCTTCCAGTCGCCGTTGCTGCTGGTGCAGCCATAGCCAAAGCACTTGTCCCATCAGCGCAACGCAAGTCTGACTTTGACTCCAACCCACCTCACTTCACCTCTAACCTTACCTTCCATTCGTAGGAGGTCCGTTTCAGTGCCTAGGCGCAGGGGGAGCAGCTCTGGGAATACTACCATGAGTCCAACCCCTCCGCTAACCCACCTTTTGTGCCTTTTGAGTCTGAGTCTATCCGTGCTGTCCGTGTTGTCCGTGCCCTCATTCGTGGCGGACCCGATGATCTCACCGACGAGATCGGGTCCTACAACGCGGACACTGCGCGTCGCACCCCTGCTGACCCGGTTGGTGCCTACGCACTGATCAAGCGGCGAACGACAGTGACTGGCCATGCTGCTTAGAGCGTGCTCACTGCCGAGTTCAACACACTCTCCATGCGTGCTGACGAGAGTGCCGACACATACTAGGATCGTAGTGTGCGTCTGCTACGCAACCTTGGTAAGGCCGCCCCTGGACAGCTTCCTGCTATTCTTTCCATCGTCAACGGCCTCATCGCTGAACTTAGTGATACATTCCGGGAGGTGAAGGCAACTGAGCTTGAACGTCTGGCTGCCATCCCTATTCCAGCTGACGCACATCCTGGCATGGGTGCCTTGTGGGAGTTTACCTCCTAGCGTTTGAAGGACTGGTAGATCTTGCTGCAAAACAAACGCATTCACTGTGTCGCCATTGTAGCAGCTACCACTGCCCTCCCTTCTTCCTCCTCCTTTGCTTGTGCATCATCCTCCACCACCACTTCCACCACGACGGCCACGTATCTCGCTTCACAAGGGGGTGGACGGGGTGGGGGGGGGTGGCAAGGGCAAAGGCCAGGGAGGTGCCTCAGGTGGTGGTGGTCAAGGCAAGGGTGGCAAGGGTTGCGGCTCTGATGGTGCTGGATCTTCATCTCCCTCCTCCAGCACTGTCACGTGCTGGAATTGCAGTGCCACTGGTCATGCGACACCCAAGTGCCCAGCGCCTCCCGACGATGCCCGCCTTGCATGAGCCACGCGTGTACATTGGGCCCGGTCCACAGGGTCAGGTGGTGGTTCCGCTCGCTCCTCCACCTCCACTGTGACCATCGGGCACACTTCATCCTCCTCCTCGACAGCTGCTGCCTACAGCGCTGTCCTGACTCCGCCGACTCCACCCACTCCCTGGGGTTGGCCTCCTGGGTTTGGCGGCCCGTTCTACTTTGGGCCCCCGTCTGGGTTCTACTCACCTCCACCGTGGGTGTCGTCCACCTACACATCCCAGCGCCCCTTCCCTGGCGTTGTCATCACTGGCCCGTCAGAGGACGCCTGCCAGCTAGATTCCGTCCTCTCTCATGCCCTCCACCAGCGACACCTCTGTGATCAGGGAGAAGAGAGTGTGCGTTCAGCTGTGGAGGCGCTTGCGTGTGCTGGTGATTCGTCTCTCCGTGGTCCGTCATCCGGTCTTGTTCAGGGTTGCTCCCCAGTGGATGTCACGTGATTTGAGCACGGGAAGTCTCACATTCTACCTCGTTGTCTTGCTGCATGTGGTCAGCGCCTTCTTCTTCGCTCTGCCATCGCCGCTGTGAGTCGTGACCTTGCGTCTGTCGGCGTGACGGGTGGCTTCTGGATCCTTGATTCAGAAGCTACCCACCACATGACCTCTTGTCGTTCCTCGTTCATTTCCTTGGGTCTCGTTGGCTCGTTCCGCTTTGTCTGCACCGGCTCTGGTAAGCTCCTACCTGTCCAAGGCGTTGGGGTTGTCCGCTTTGTTGGTCCTGGTGGGGAGCTCTTTTTCCCCGATGTTTTTTTACGTGCCCGCTCTTCAGCTCAGTCTACTGTCTGTTAGGACTCTCGACAATCAGGGCATGGAATTCTCCTCCAGCCGTTGCATTGCCTCTGTGTTGCATCGTACCACTGGCCGTGTCCTGCTGCGTGAAAGTCGTTGTGATCGCTTGTACCGTGTGCCATCCTTTGCACCCCACCTTGCTACGACTGCTCTTGTTCACGTGGCACGCTCTCTCACTCCGGCACATGCACAATTACTTCATCGTCGTCTCTGCCAAATTCACACTGCTGGTGTTGAAAGTTTGCTCCAGGACAAGCCTGCTCATGGTCTTGACGCCGACACGTTTTCTGCCCCTTGTCCCACTGACTGCCTTGATTGTGCCCAGGGCAAAATGCATCGTTCCCCCTTTTCCACTCCTTAGTCCCGCACGTCTCACCCTCTTGACCTCCTGCATACGGACGTCATGGGACCCCTTGCCCTTGATGCTCTCGGGGGGGTTGGCCGCTATGTCCTTTGTCTTCGGCAAAAGAGTGATGTCTGTTCCACGCTTGAGTCCTCACTACCTCAGGCCAAACTGGCATGTGGTTGCCGTCTAAAGGTCTTTCGCTGTGACCATGGTGGGGAATTCATGGGTCCTGCTGCCCGCTTCTTCACGTCTCGTGGGGTGTGTATGGAACCTTCAGCTCCATACACACCCTAGTAAAACGGCGTCTCTGAATGCTGGAACCACACCCTTGCTGACGGTGTCCACACTCTCCTTAGTGAGTCCTCTCTCTCCCACGTTTTCTCTTGCGAGGCCATGTCCTACATGACATGGGTGTGGAATCGTGTTCCTCACGGTCCTCTCCCTTGTCACGTCACCCCCTTTGAGCGCTGGTATGACCGTCGTGCTGACCTCCATCTTGCTCGTGTTTGGGGTTATGTCGCTACCGTCTGGCTGCCCGAAGATGTTCGCGACGGCAAACTGAGCTCTTGCTCTCATCTTTGCACCTTCCTTGGTGTCTCAGCCATGTCCAAAGCATGGCGCTTCTAGGACCTTGACCGCTCTCACATCATTGAATCGAGTGACGCCCTGTTCTTTGAGGATGTCTTCCCTCGTGACCTGTCATATGTCCCTCCTCCTTCCTCTCTCTCCTCGCTCCGTCGGCTTGGGAGGGGTGTGTCTGCTCTAGCCTTTGATCTCCGTGCGTCCTCCTCTCCGTCTCACATGGCATCCCCTTCTGTCCCCACCACAGACAGTGAAAACGAGGACTCCTCCTCGGAGCCCTTGTCCTCCCATGCCCCTTGTAACTCTACTGCATCACAGCCCTCCTCTGATTCCGTGTCGTCCCAGCCGTCCTCTGGCTGTCCTGAGTCCTCCCACTCGGTATCCACTCACACGCAGTCCCCTGTCCATTCCACTCTTGACTCGTCCCCTGAATCTGAGTCTTTGCCGATGGTTGACGCCAGTGACGGTGAAGAACCACAGGCTCTGATTTCCGGGCCTGAGCTATACACTTGTGGGGGGAGACTGCGTGCTCTTCCCTCTTCTCAGTCCGCTCAGTCCTCCCGTGGACGATCCTGCTCCTCTGGGACGCCTGCTAAGTCTGTCTCTGTTGGCTCGTCCAAAGCCTCTTTGTCCATTCAACGGGTCATGCGCTCTAGCATCTCGTCCTCCACAGCTGGCCCCTCGGTGCGACCCACCGGCCTTGATGCCCTTGGCCTGTCGGTGAGCTTCGTGCATCCCAACTCGACAGTCGGCTACGCTCTTGTAGCCCATGAGTTCCATAGTGCCCTTGAGTCCTCCGTCAACGGGTACATTGCCGCATGTTTTGCGACCTCTGGCCTCCCCACTCTCCCTCCTAAGCTTACCAGTGTCTGGTAGGCTCGTGAGGCAATTGGTGCTGACATTTGAGAGAAGGCCATGCAAGAGGAGCTCACAGCTCTCCAGGAGCATGGGGTCTTTGAGCTCGTGGACCTCCCTACAAGCCATAAGGCAGTCTCTGCCCGGTGGGTACTTCAATGCAAGCTGAAACCCGATGGGATAGTTGACCTGCACAAGGCTCGCCTCACGGCAAAGGGATTTTCCCAGATCTCTGGGATTGACTTTGATGAGACCTTTGCACCGGTCGGGAGGTAGACCACTGCCTGAGCACTATTGAGTCTTGTTGCCCAGCACGACTGGGTATTGGAGCAGATGGATGTCAACAACGCTTTCTTACATGGGAAGCTTGATGAGAAGATATACATGATCCAGCCACAGGGGTTCATCGATGGCACAAACAAGGTCTGGTGACTACGCAAAGCCCTCTACGGGTTCAAGCACTCACCGCATTGTTGGAACATGGAGATCTCCTCCACCCTTGAGCATGGAGGTTATTGTCGTAGAACGGTTGATTCCGCACTCTTCTTGAGTGCTCCCTCAGAGCCATTTGTGGCCATCCTTGTCTACGTTGATGATCTGCTCATTGCCTCGTCCAGTCCCGCAGCTGTCCAGTCAGTGAAGAACTTGTTGCAGTCTGCATACAAAATGAAGGACCTGGGTCCCGCACGGGTGTTCCTGGGCACGGGTGCCAGTGTCGCACCCTGCACGTGCACCAGGCTGCGTACATCCGCACACTGGGGCAGCGCTTTGCCCCCTTACTTGTTGACATTCCCACCGCATCCACACTGATGACTCCAGCAGGTCTGCATCTGCTAAAGTCACTCGATTCAGCTCAGCTGGGGGAGATTGTTGATGTCACCAAATATCTTAGTGTGGTCGGCTCCCTCATGTACCTTGCTACAACCACTCGGGCGGACGTGGCCTTCTCGTTCAACTTTCTTGCCCAGTTCTCCCAACAGCCTCGCCATAAGCATCTCGAGGTGGCACTCTGTGTGGTCTACTACGCGCTGTCCACCACACGCTTGGGTCTGTGCTATCGTGCACATCCCTACGTGGTGGTAGATGGATACACAGAAAGTTACTGGGCGCATGACACGGATGCCCGTAGTTGCACTGGCTACATCTTTCTTGTCGTTGGGACTGCTGTCGCTTGGAATAGTGGTAAACAAGGCTGTGTTGCTTGAAGCTCTAGTGAGGCAGAGTACGTGGCACTCGGTGCAGGTACTTGTGAGAGTGTGTGGCTGTCCCGCCTGTTGCAATAACTGCGTGTTCCCATCCACTGCATCACTCTGCGCTGTGACAACCAAAGTGCAAAGGTAATTGCCGAGCACGATAGCATGCATCATTCTCGCACAACACACATCAACATTGAGCATCATTTTGTACATGGGCGCATTGCTGCTGGAGAAGTTTAGGTGGTCTGGGTCGACACTCGTCAGCAGCGTGCAGACTTCCTCACCAAAGCTCTCAGCAGTGGCATGTTCAAAGCGGCTGTGCATGCTAGTGGTCTGCTATGCTCATGTGATGCCCCTGGTTGACATGAGTCCTGTACGTCTCGCTCTCTTGTGACGTCCTCTTTCTTTGTGTGTGTGTGCACTGTTTGTTTGTGGGTCATGGGGGAGTGTTGGTTATGGTTGTGACACACGCAAGTGCCCTCTTATCTCTACTCACATACCCACATCATCACTGCAGTTGATTAAGCTAGACTGAGGCTCTCTGGTGCAAGACTGTAACGCAACATGAGGCGCACAGTGGTGGTGCCACCATCAAGCTGCCAATTGGTGGCCGCAGCACCAACCTTGTCACGAGCCTTTGTTTAGTGATGACTCTACATGCCAGAATGGGGGATACATTTTGTAGGATTGCATGCGTGTGGTTTGGTTGAATTGTCACACACTTGCATGCTCCTAGAGTGGTGAACCGGGTTGCCGATCCCTCGGGACCACACGTCTGGTTTGTACCGGCGTGTGAGAAATCGCCTGGAGCTTGCTTGTTCCAGGGTCAGGTTCGATCCCTGGGTGGCGTCCGGGCCCCATGTCGAATGCCTCACGTGGGTGGCCCGGTCAACCGGCACTTACTGTTGAAATAGTATGCATCTTGTCCACTGCCTAGCTGGCTAGCTACATATACAGACAAGGCATGCACTGCTCTATGGAGTATGTTCCCTTGGTCTGTTCTAAGATGGGCCAGGAATGTACTGCCCACAATGGGTATGTTCTCTGTGGCTCATCATAGGAACCATATCTTTTTTGGCTTGGTTGAATAGGCATCGGAGTCTCAAACGAGAGGTCGCGGGTTCAAACCCCGTGACGACCGCAATTTTCTTTGTGGCTAAAACTGGGACAGGAAGCTTCTAGGAAGCTTACTAGAGCCTACCTTGAGGATGACACTTGGTGGTCTAAGGACGCGCCAAGTAGGACTGTAGGTTGAGGTTGGCTCCAGTGGAGCCACTACAAGCAGACGATTTAGCAAAGCTCTGCAAGTATAAAAGCCTGTACCTTGCATGCATCCTTTGTTAGTTCTTGCCTTTGAGACTCCTCACAGAGTGTCCAGCCAAAGGTAGACACTAAAGACCAACATGTGGACTTTATGAGGTTGCAAACCAAACGAACCTAAAGTGTGGATCCCTCGTTCGAGGGTGATATGTTATCTTGGTTGCAATAAAAAGAGCGGTTGGCGGCCTCCCATGTCGTGACCCATTTCCTAGACCGTTGCTGTCCGGCGCATTGACACTTACTACTTCACTCACCTGTTACTCATTCACTTGTTACTCTTATCCGCTAGTGTGTTAAAGTGAGCTTGCCCCCGATCCATGGTGTCACCCCGTCGCACGCTTGCTTACTTGCTTGCTTGCATGCTTGCTTAGTAGCCAAAGCTACCTACAATTCATTCTTGGTTACATTCATGCTGTTGGACAGCACATAGGCGTGCAACCTATCAGGACATAGCTCTTGTTGACGCGGCCATTCTGGTTCAGACGGCTCGTCGTTTTGACGTGTCTGCTGGGAGTTGTGCCCAAACTGTGTTTCTGCCACTGTTTTGTCATGCTAGAAATTGTTCGCCCATGTGCGCCACATGTGTGTGCACCCACTATGTCTGAGACACCATTTAGGCTACCTAGGCCTTAGTTGTGAACTCTCTCTGTGCATAGCTTGCAACCAGACGCATTGATGGGCCGTGCTAGTCATACCCTTGCACTTGATTTCTGCCCTCCTATCTACCCCCTGCTTGCATGCATTCTAACATGGTATCAGAGCTGCGAGACATCCGCTGCTAGTTGTGTAGCAGAGACATAGCTCTAGTAGCAGCAGTGAGAGTCACTGCCACCACTGAACGCTCCTGGGATGCTTTCGCATGTCGTGAGAGCTGCATCGTTGCTGTAGAGTCACCAGTAGTAGCAGTAGTCACAGTGGCAGCATGAGTGGTGTTGCCACCACGCTGTGCCACTGCCATCGCCGCCGTGGGTGCCATTGGCCCTCCCCACCACCAGCAGTGGCAGCCGCCACCGCCAGCGCCCTAGCCAGTGGCAGGAGCGGCCTTCGCTGGCATCCTCACCCGCGACAGCAACAACCGCCACAAGAACTGCCGCTAGCGGCAACAGCCGCTGCTGCCAGTGCCACCAACCACAGCGGCCACCGCCGCCAACAGCATCGCCCACGTCGGCCACCACCACTAGTGCCGGCAGTTGCGACCAGCAGCCGGCATTACCACCGGCGGCACCGCCGGCAGCACCGCCAGCAGAATCACCAGTAGCACTGCCGGCAGCACCACCGGCGGCACCGTCGTCAGCACCGCCAACAACACTGCCGGCAGCACTGCCGGCAGCGACATCGGCAGCGCCATTGGCAACATAACTAGCAGCATTGTCGGTAGCACCACCGCCAGCACAGCCAGCAGCACCACCGGCTGCCCCGCCGACAACACCGCCGTCAGCACCATAGCGGCGCCGTCCACGCCGACGGCCAGGGTGGACGCCGACCTGGCTTGCGTGGCCGTTGGCCGTCGCCGCTAGCCCCGCCAGCAGTGTTCTCTCTTCCCCAAAAAAAGAAAAAAGAAGGGAACGGCTATCATGCCAAGACAAACCCCCGCCAACACCACCACTGACTCAGCTGCGTTAGCGGCGAGCGTCGGCCGATGCCAACGTGACCACAATGGTAGCAACTGTAGCAACAACAAGAGCAGCAGCCATAGAAGTAACAACAAACGCAACAGTAGCAGCAGCAGCAGTAGCGAAAACAACAACAGTAGTAGTAGCAGCAGCAGCTACGACCGCCAAGCCCAACGACCTTGGCACGCCAGGTGTGCGCGGTGACGGACCTATAGGTGAAGAGCCGCCTGACTCTTACAAGGCATGTCGTTGAGCTGCAAGACCTGGTCAGGGGCTTACTACCCTAGCAACAACATTTGCACACAGACCCGGACGAGGAAACCCTCGCTTATGGCGACCATGCTAATGGGACAGCAAAGATCGTCTCTGACTCTAGAGATGAGGGTGAGAAGGAGTTGCTGCGGGTAGGGCTCCTCCGCATGGAGGCACGCCGCACAGCGCATGCGGAAAATGCCGCCCTCTAGGGCACGAGCTCTAGCGCCAACGCTGGCTTGGGCTCATCTTGCTGCCCTTTGAGCTTTGAGGAGCTAGTTCGGCAGGGCTGACTGGGCAAGGGGGCTGCCTCCTTTGCGCCTGTTCCCGTAGTGGTTTCGACCGTCGCTCTGCCGACGGTCAAGCCACCCAAGTGGTTTGAGTCGGACCCACCCGTCTTTTGGAGTGGGAATGACTACAAGTCGTGGGAGCCACGGTTTTGCATGTGGGCCATGAGCGAGGGGGTCCTCGCCTATTATCTCACCCAGTACCAGGTGTTTGACCCTGCCCAGACACAGATGGCTGTTCGCGTCGCCTTCGGCCTGATGAAGGCCGCCCCGAACTTCACCAAGGACTTAAATCATTTCCTTGGCGACCCACTGACCGACTCGAGAGCTGACCCTTGCTCAGCGTGGGCAATGGCTATCACCCTTTTCAAGGGCGCAACCTTGGCCTTGACATCCCAGCGCCTCGCTGACTTCAACTCCCTCTGCCAGACTTCTCAAAATTGCGCAACTGACTACTGTCGCTGGGCGATCCAGCTACACGAGGAGTTGGGAGATGATGCCCTTGCACAGTACTCAGCCCTCGAGATCATCCACTACCGCATCCACCCTGACTACGCACGCGTCTTCAGAAACTTTGACCAGACCCTGCTGTGCGACATGGGGAGTGAGGGGACACTACTGCTCTGGGCCACTCTCCACTTCCTACTGGTCGCCGGCATGAACGTAGCAAATTGCGCCCACCACAGTACCGCTTTAGCTATAGTTGCCGCTGCGTCCTCCTCTCCGCCGCCTACAGCAACAGTGGCACCACTCAGGGGAAGAAGGGCCGCCGATCATCAGTCGGGGGCACCAATAGTGGGACAAGCAGCGGCACCAACACGAGCAGCAACAGCCGCAACAGTAGTGGCGGCAGCAGCAGCAGCGGCGATAGCAGTAGCAGCAGCGGTGGCAGCAGCGGCTTCGGGAACATTGGGGGCTGCCGGCTCGTGTGCTTCAACTGCAGTGGTGATAATCCTTACCACGGCTGCACCCGACTGATGGGCCGCCCAGTGGACTGGGCAAAGGTCACGCGCGGGCTAAAACAGGTGCATGAGACGCGCATGTGCCAGACGTCCGGCGCGACCGCATACCCGGCCGCCACAGCCGTAGCCATCCCAGAGCAGCCCGCCACCACAACAGCCTCCCTAGTCGACCTTCGCGATCAGGCACTTGCCGACCGGGACTGGACATTCGCCGAGCTCCACTAGCTTCTCGCCTTACGCTCATCTCCGGGAGGTGTGAGTGGGTTGACTGAGCCAAGGGTTCTATAGCTTGTAGATTGTCCGTCCCATTGTGTAATGATGCGTGTGGTGGTCCCCTTGTCCCGTCCTGTGCGCGTGATGGACCTGATGACATGTCTTGGCTGCATACGTCTCATGTGAGCTCCGCCGGTTGCCTTGTCGCGTCTCCCGCCAATAAATATCTTTCATCGCCGAGCGCCATGTTGCCCCTTGTACGTGTGTCACGGATGCCACCTGGGTTGTTGACTCTGGTGCCACCCATCACATGACTTTTTGTCGTGAGGCCTTCGTCACCTTGCATCGTGTTGGTGTTGTTCACTCCGACCGCACTACAGCTGGCCATGAGGTCCCTATCCAGGGTGTTGGGGTTGTGTAGTTGTCTGGGCCCGCTGTTCTTGTATTCATGTCTAATGTCCTCTTTGTCCCTGATCTGGAACTCAACCTACTGTTTGTCGGTGTTTGCACCAAAATGGGCCAGGGTGTCACGCATATAGCTTCCGATGCTCACATCTTTGTGCTCAGCACCCAGGAGACCGTCCTCAGTGGGATGGTCGTCAATGATCTCTACCACATCTCTGGGTCATCTGCCAATGCTCCTCCCTTGCCTCTTTCTCCCACTGCTCGTGTCTTCATCACTGGTGCTTTTTCCCCAAAGCACCATCGTCTCCTGCATTGCGACCTCTATCATGTGCACCAAGGGGCTATTGACAGGCTGATCCGCACTCAGCCGGCTCACGGTCTTGATGCAATGTCCTTTGAGGTGCCACCCACAACCGACTGCATGTCCTGTGCTGAAGGTTAAATGCACTGGTCCACCTACCCTGAGTCTGTCTCGAAAGCTCGTCAATCCTTAGAACTTGTCCACTCCAACCTCATGGGTCCGCTCCCTTTCAAGTTTAAGGAGGACCGCAGCCGCTATGTCCTAACGTTGACTGATGACTTCACGTGCATGCACTGGGTGTACAGTCTGCGAAAAAAGAGCGACGATGTCTTTCTGCCTTTGGCTAGTCATGGCCGAACGCCAGGCCCACCACTGGCTTCAGACCTTTTGCTATGACCGCGGCGGTGAGTACCTAGGGGACATGGCCCACTCCTTCACCGAGCTTGTTGTCTCCCACCTCTCCACTCCTGCCACCCCCAGCAGAATGGTGTCTCGGAGCACTGGAACCGTACCACGGAGGATGATTTCTGTGCCATGCATGAGGCCTTTGCCTTCGAGGGCATGGTGTACATGACCTGGGCCTGGAACCGCATTCCACACGGCCCCCTCCCAGGTCACCACACGCCCTACGAGCTGTGCGGCAATCCTAAAATGAATGATTGCACCGTAAAGTTTACGAGTCGTTGAATCCGGTGCAAGTTGTTTTGTCCAAATCAAAGTATCCAGGGAGTTATGGCCTTCCAAATTTGGGGTATGCGCAATGGCTCTGGGAGCCGGCTGCGACTCGAAATCCGGTCGATAATCGACCGGACCGAGTAACAAAAATACCATCTGGAGAAATTACTCCGATAAGCCTGCCGAGGCATCCGGTGGATCATCCACCGGATCCTGTAGTGCAGGTTGTTACCAGCCAAAATCATGGCTCGGTGTCCGAGACTCAATAGTACATTTTGTTACTCGGGGACTAGGTCAAAATTCTGACTGCAAGTCCGCGGACATGTTGCGGACCTCGTCACACCCCATCACCAAACTCAACCCAAAAGTGGAGAGGGTGCGTGGAAACAGTGCAGGGGATCCCCACACCATGTGCAATGGGATCTGTGCCTTGGGAAAGGTGCTTCGCACGTGAAGGAAGGCACCACGGCGAGTGGCGGCGTCAGGCTTCTGCGGTGGGTGAGACCTGCTCTTTGGCAAGCGTAACTTGGGTTACGCTTAGCCAAATCGTGCGCGGATTGGTGTGTTGGAAAGCTCATGACTAGCCCTATAAATGTTGTGATGATGTCCATGCTCAATAACTTATGCAAAACTGCATTTTTCCCTTTGCAAAATTGACTGTCTCTAAATGCATGCTCACCTAGCGTGAGGTGACTAGAAAGCTCACGCTCAGTCTGAGATTCGCCCAAAACAGAAGACGTGAACCACTAGAGGTGATCAGAAAAACTTCGGGACCGCATCACGTGGATTCCATCCTGACAAAGGGTTATAGGCCTACTGGTCTGAACGCCTCCAACGTTCACGCCTTCCGCAACGTACATGATCGTCATCTTGGATGTCGCCGTGAAGTTCTAAGAACTCGTTGGAGTAGCAGCTGTGCACATGGCGCAGAAGGAGACGCAGCCCATTCAGAAGCATGTGGGCGGCCCGGGCTTCGAGCTATGGAGGTGGCAGTTTGAGCTGAACCTCACGCATGAGGGGCTGCTGGACGTCATGTTGGGAAAGGAGGTGCTCGCAGAGGCATCTGCTACGGGCGCGGAGAGGTAGCCCTTCGAAAAGAAGAACACGGAGGCGCTCATGCTCCTGATGTCCGGGACGGCTGAGTCGTAGTGGGGCTACTTCCAAGGCTGCATGCTGGCAGCCAAAGCTTGGCAAATGCTCTGCGCCATCCACCAATCCAAGTCGCTCACGAAAAAAATCTTTGCGAAGAAGCGGCTCCTCACTATGAGTATCGAGGAGGGAGATGATGTCATCTCCGCCATGCAGTAGATCGAGTCGCTCGCCTCGCAATGCAACGATGTGGGGTGGAAGATGGACATGCAGCTGCAGGCGATGGCTCTCCTCATGGCCCTATCTAACAGTTGGGGTCCACTCATCACCATCCTCGAAGGATGGTCGGAGGACAAGCTTACCTATGGCGCGGTCGTAGAGTATATCCGCAGCGAGGCGCAACGTCGGAGCTGCGGGGAGTCCTCGTCTCCCTCATCGGCCCTTGTCACAAAAATGCATGGTGCCGGAAGCGAGGGCCGAGGAAATGGCGGAAAGGGCAGCAGCAAGAAGGGCGAAAAGAAAGGTGCGTGCCGCAATTGGGACAAGGAGAGCCATTGGGCCCATGAGTGCCCGGAGGAGACGAAGACCGGCGGCAAAAACAGCAAGGCCAGGTTGATCCTCAATGGGAACAACAACCACTTCCTCAAGAAGGCCAACAGGCGGTGCCTGGATTCCAGGGCCGAGGAGCACACCCAAGTCAAGAAGGTGGGGTTCGTCACCTATGAGAAGTCCTCCAAGTCAATGGTGGTCGCGAACGACAAAGTTGAGCCAGCGGCCGGCCAAGGCGACGTGGAGGTGGAAATCGTGGTGGGCAGTAAGAAGGAGCTGTACACAAATCGTGATGTGTAGCATGTCTCTGGCCTGGCTGACATCCTGAGTGTCAGTCGCTTGACGGACAAGGGGTATGAGGTGCTCTTCTGCACGAAAGGTGCAGTGGTGCGCATTGACGGCAACGGCGAGGTCGTGCTGGAGGTGAAGCGTGAGGGTAATCTCTACATTGTAGAAACCAAGGTGGTTCCTGCGGCTTCCGATGCAACAGACTCGTAGGAGCGCGTCGTCAACATGGCCAAGGGAAGAATGCTGATCTGGAGCTTTGGCATCGATGGTTAGGGCATTCGGTGCCTGCAACCGTTAAGGAGATGGTGAAGCGCGACATGGTGCGCGGCCTTGACATCAATGGTGCAGACGCGGCAGCAGATGCAACAGCGCACAAAAAGTGCAAGCCTTGCATGTTGGACATGGCGCGGCGCAAGCCGTTCAACAAGAACGAGGCTTGTGTGAAGGAACCGTTGGAGGTTATGCAGAGCGACGTGTGCGGACCGTTAAGAAATCCATCAAACAGCGGCTTGAGATACTTCATCACCTTCATTGAAGACTGCTAAAGAAAACTCTACGTGTACTTCATGAAGCAGAAAGGCAAGGTCCTGGACCGGCTGAAGAAGTACGTCGCATCGGTTGAGAGGCAGACTGGACAAAAGGTCAAAGCAATACGCAGCGACAATGGCGGAGAGTACGTGTGCTGCAGCAAGCGGATGAAGCAGCAGGGCATCAAGTGGGAACCCACTACGCCGTACTCACCATAGTCTAATGGTGTGGCAGAGCGGGCGAGCCAGACGCTGCTCAACATGGTACGGACCATACTTGTGGATGCGGGGTTGTCGCGAGGGTTCTGGGCGGAGGCTGTGTGTACAGCAAGCTACACCATCAACCTCACCCCAACAGCGGTGCTGAAGGGTAAGGGTGGCTAGAAGACGCGACAGGAGGTTTGAAGCGGGTGCAAGCCAAACGTGGCAAACCTGAAAGTGTTCGGGTACAAGGCGCACGCGATGGTGCAAGCGGCGCAACGACGCGACAGCAAGCTGGAACCGCGGGCGAAGCCGTGCTTGTTCCTCAGCTACGAGAGCGCACAAAAGGCGTATCGACTCTGGGACCCACGCACGTAAGAGATCATCCGCAGCCGTGACGTGGAGTTCGATGAGCAGCAGAGCTTCAGCAGCAGTAGCATCGACATGAGCGTCGGGAACACTTCAAAACAGGGGGAGTGGTTCCAGCTCCTTGACTACGAGGAGGAGCCGGCGGACGCGGAGGTCGATGATGCGGCGTCGGAGCGCGTCAGTACAACAGGTGTAGCAGCCAACACGGAGGACTCCAAAGATGATGCAGCTGGGTTAGAGAACCGGCGGAATGATCCGTCAAAGGAGGCACTACGGGTGCCTAAACGTGCACTCCCAGTGGAGTTCGCGTCGGGCGTCGGAGAAAAATCCTCCGGACGCGCTGCCCGTCCGGTTGATGGTTCACCAGAGCAAGAGAGGTCCTCGGGGAGCCGTCTGGTCTATGATTCACGGGAGCAAGCAGAGTCAAAAGGATTGCAGCAGAGCGACGAGACGCCCCCAAAACTGCCGCGCCGCAGGGGGAGGCAGCAGAGAGCGGGGAAGCGTTTTGACACAGGCACCGGTCGATGGATCGTCATGACGCGGTGCATGCTGGTTGCATCAACGGAGCCGACGACAGTGCAAGAGGCGCTTGCGCGGCCCAAGGGGAAGCAATGGGACACCACCATCAAGTTGGAGTTAGCGTCCATTGCTGAAAATGACACGTGGCAGCTGGTTGACAGGCCGAAAGACACCAAGGTCATCGGCTCCAAGTGGGTCTTCAAGACCAAGTTCATAAAGGAAGGTGTGGTTGAAAAGTACAAGGTACGGCTCGTGGCGAAGAGGTACGCACAACGTAAGGGCGAGCACTACGATGAGACGTTTGCCCCCGTCACCAAGTTCACAAGCATCCGGGCAATCCTTGCGGTGGCAGCCGCAAAGGACATGGAGCTCCACCAGATGGACATAAAGACGGCCTTCCTCAACGACATCATCGACAAAGAAATCTACATGGAGGTGCCGGACGGGGTGGAGGCGCCAGATGGCAAGGTGTACAAGCTGCAAAAATTCTGTACGGGCTAAAACAATCGCCCCGATGCTGGTACCAACAAATAGACAGCTTCATGGCACAACTTGGCTTCAAGCGCTGTGAGGCGGATCACAGCGTGTATGTGCGGCACAACAAGAAGCTCCATCAAATTGTCGCACTTTACGTGGACGATCTGATCTTGTGCTACTCAGACCTGCCGTGCCTGCAACAGCTAAAAGAGCAGCTGAGCAATAGGTTTCAGATGTTGGACATGGGGGAGCTGGAGTTCTACCTCGGGTTGAGCATTATGCAAAACCAGAGGGCGCGCACACTTGAGTTGAGTTAGGCCAAATACGTGGCCGAGGTGCTAAAGCGGTACGGCATGGAGGAGTGCAAACCAGTGTGCAGTCCGGTCTCCACGACCTGTGAACTAAGTGCGGAAATAGTGTCGCAAACAAAAGAAGAGCGGGAGGATATGGCAGAGGTGCCCTACCAATCGACGGTGGGTAGCCTCATGTACGCCATGGTGGCGACTCGACCGAACCTGGCCTACGCGGTGGGCCAAGTGAGCAGGTACGTGGCCATTCGAGGGCCACTATACTGGCAGACGGTCAATCGCATCCTCTGCTACCTGCAGGCGACGCGGAACGTGCGCCTGAGGTTCGACGGCAAGGGGCGGGCGGACCCTTTGCGTCTGGTCTGCTACACGGATGCAGACTATGCTGGGGATGTGGACAAGCGGAAGTCCACATCCGACTAGATGTTCTTCCTCACTGGTGTAGCGGTCTCGTGGTGTAGTAGGAAGCAGGATTGCGTCACCACCTCTATAGTGGAAAGAGAGGACATCGCGCTGGCCGAGGCGGTCAAGGAGGTGTTGTGGCTCCGCAGGTTGCTGGGGGAGTTGGGCATGCCGCAGCTGAGGACAACACCGGCTCCATCTCGCTGACCAACAACCCGACGCAGCACAGGAGGACGAAGCAAATCAACGTGCATTATCACTATGCACGGGACATGGTCGAGAAGGGGCAGGTGGTGCTGCAGCACTGTAGCATGCACAACATGCTTGCGGATTGCATGACCAAAGCGCAACCCGCAGACCGGCACACGATGAGCGTGGCCGGACTTGGGATGACCAACTATGATGGGCTGGAGGACGCAGCGGAAGATGAGTGAGAGCCAGCTGGAGCAACGGGCATGGTAGGTGCAAGGGGGAGAATGTTGGAAAATTACTCCTTCGCATGCCCAAGTGCGGCGCCGGAAGGCGCCGACGAGCCGCCAGAAAGTGGAAGTTCCGCGCCGGCGGATCTGGCAACTTGAGGATTGCTTGGATCCTAGAATGGATGATTGCCCCATAAATTGTACGAGTCGCTGAATCCGGTGCAAGTTGTTTCACCGGAATCGAACAAGTATCCAGGGATTTATGACTTTCCAAAACTGGGGTATGCGCAACAGCTCTTGGAGCCGGCTGCGACTCCAAATCCTGTCGATAATTGACCGGACCGAGTAACAAAAAAACCAACTGGAGAAATTGCTCCGATAAGCCTGCCGAGGCGTCCGGTGGACCATCCACCGGATCCTGTAGTGCAGGTTGTTACTGAGGGACTTAGCCAAAATTATGGCTCGACGTCCGAAACTCAGTAGTACGTTTTGTTACTCGGGACTTGGTCAAAATTCTGACTGCAAGTCTGCGGACAGGTTGCGAACCTCGTCACACCCCATCACCAAACTCGACCCAAAAGTGGGGAGGGTGCGTGGAAAAAGTGCAGGGGACCCCCACACCATGTGCAATGGGATCTGTGCCTTGGGAAAGGCGCTTCGCACGTGAAGGAAGGAGCCACGGCGAGGGGCGGCGTCAAGCTTCTGTGGTGGGTGAGACCTGTGCTTTGGCAAGCGTAACTTGGGCTACGCTTGGCCAAATCACGCACGGTTTGGAGCGTTGGAAAGCTCATGAATAGCCCTGTAAATGTTGTGATTATGTTCATGCTAAAAAACTAATGCAAAATTGCGTTATTCCTTTCGCAAAAGTGACAGTCTCTAAATGCATGCTCACATAGCGTGAGGCGACCAGAAAGCTCACGCTCAGTCTCAGATTCGCCCAAAACAGAAGACGTGAACCACTAGAGGCGATGAGACAAACTTCGGAACCACATCATGCAGATTCCATCCTGACAAACAGTAGCAAGCAACAGCAGTAGTGCACAATGGTAGCGGCACATAGCATCGGCAGCGCGCAACAGTAGCAGCGCATAGCGGCATTGCAGCACAGCCGTAGCGATGCCATAGCACAGTAGCAGTGCGCAGGCAACTGCGCTGATGCTGCTGCAAGTGCAGGCGGAACAGTAGCAGCAGTCGAGCGAAAGCTGCTACGGAACTTCTGCGGAGCTTTCGCATGGCTACCGCGGAGCAACCGTCCAACAGCCACGAGGGCTGTAAAAAAGACAGTGCTGATGTCAGCATTTTTCTTTTCTGACATCATCAGGTCTGTGCTGATGGCAGCAAACCCGTGCTGACATCAGCACTTGCTTCAATCAAATTTTGGGGTCGAGAAGCCAAAAGTTGCCAGCGTTTCAACTTCTCGAGAATAGCTGACGGTTTTGCTATCCGACCGGTAGGACATCCCGGTCCATACTGAGCGCCGACATGGCCCCAACTGGTGACATGGACAAAGGACCACCAGGTTCCTTTGCCTCCTCCTCAGGGGTCATGAGCCCACACTCGTATGCTATTGAGGACCTGCAGAGCCAGCAGGATGAGATGCGTTGCCTGCAGCTGCAACAGAGCAATGCCATCCGCATGCACACTGATCTTCTTCGTGGCCAGTCCACGGACCCACAGCAGACCTCTGAAGGAGTTGGCGGTGTCACACCTTTTGACAAGAACTTAGCATCCACACCGAGTAGAGCAGCAGGACAGGACCCGCTACTTCTTGATCCTTTGGATGAGGACCCTGACATGCCAGGTATGGAGGATGAAACTCCCGTCGTGTACTTTAGGAGCGTCTCAGCCAGCTACAGACGCGGTCTGGTTCTCTGTTCCCAGAGATCCAATCCTTGCCTGATCCCTACCTTGGCGACTTTACTTGTCTAGGTGTGTTCCCCATCCCTCGTCCTTCTTAGCCTGTGGTTGCTCTCCCTATGGAGTGGCAATCTAAGGACTTCAAGACAACGCCTCCACGCTATGTCAACAAGGATAACTTTGACTGCTGGGAGACCCTCTTCCAGGTCTAGGCTACTTCGGAGGGGGTATGGCCTTGCTATCAAAGTCCTTACCAGGTTACGGACCGCGCTAAGGTGCTGACAGCGGCTCGGGCGATGCGCGGGCACCTTTACGTGATGCCACGCGAGACTGACGTGGACTTTTGCCCTTTCCTTGGAGATGCCCGCACAGGCGCGGATGCTGATCCACATGGGAGCTTCGATCTAGCATTGTCCCTGATCGCTACAGAGACGCACACCGCCCGCGCGGCTCACATTTTTGCCTTTCACTCCCTTCGTCAAGGACCTACCGAGTCCGCAGCCGATTATTGGCGACATGCCATGCGCATCTACTCGCACCTTGGGACCTCAAGTGGTACACAACTGTGGGTGCTTCGTACGCTCATGATCGGAGTCTGTCTTGAGCATGCAGACATCTTCCCGGGGTACAGTGACGTCGTGCTCGAGCCCTTCTCCACCTCCCTTTAGCTTCTTCCTTGGGCACATCAGATTTTTCTCCACGTGACTTCCCCCCATGAGGCAGCCGTGGCCCATAAGGAGAGTCCCCTTGCTACAGCGGTTATCGCGTCGCCACCGAAGCCCCTCCTACAGTCCACATCGTCATCCTCTGGCACATCCTCCTCTTCCCCTTCCACCCGAGGCACCCCGACTCAGGTGCAAGGTGTGGCAGTAATGGCGTAGGGGAAGAATAATAGATGGAGGCGTGGTTCGGGCCAGTAGCAGTCGCAGCCGCTGCAATCATTGCACGGTGGCAGTGGACGTACTGTTGACTACAACTGTGGCAGCACTCATCGCTAAACCGAGTGCAAGCAGCCGCTTGATTGGGCGCAAATCACTCGTGGACTTCATGCTACATAGGTGTAGCACGAGCAGTGCCAAGCAGCACAGCCTCTGGCCGCGCGGTGAACACAACCGCGGCAGAACCAGCTTCCCCACTGAAAAGCAGTGGCAACCTGGACCCACGTGACCGCATCATCGCTGAGCTCTGTCATCTTTTGGCCAATGGCTCTCAGGGAGGTGCGAGTGTGTCGTCACATCCGAGTGGTTCATAGAGTGTTTGTTCCTTAGTTCTTGTAGATCGTGATGACTTGTATGGGAGGGCACAGGCGGCATGTGATGATGATGGACTTGACAGTACCAATTGGATTCATGAGTCTCACCTTGGTGCCGTCGTTCCTCCTCACCTCTTGCTGAGCGCGTGTGTTTCATTGCTCGTTGTACAATGATGTCCTCTGGTCGTAATCGTGGTGGAAGTTGGATCATTGATTCTGGTGCCACTCACCACATACCTTGTCGTCGTGGTGACTTTGTTGTCCTCGGCCATGTGGCGTCTGTTCGTTCCGTCGGCATAGGCTTTGGTCAATCACTGCCGGTCTAGGGTGTTGGGGTAGTGTGCTTCGATGGTCCATCTGGCTCCCTGTACCTTTCTTAGGTTCTTTTTATTCCTGATCTTGAGCTCAGCTTGCTTTCTACGTGTGTCTGCACCCTGATGGGACTCTCTATGCAGCACACTGCAAACTCCACGACTGTGACAGCTCTTGATACTCGCACCGTTATCTTTTGTGCCTTTGTTGTGGATGATCTGTACAGTGCCCCTCGGATCTCTTCTTCTCCTTGCTCCCCTAATCCTTCTACTTGTGTGTTTGTCACTGATATTCTGTCTGCTAAGCACCAGTGACTATTGCATCGTCGCCTGTGTTATGTGGGCTCCGACACTTTGTCATTGCTCATTCAGACATAGCCCACCATCGGTCTTGACGCGGTTTCTATTGAGAAGCCGCCCAAGACTGATTTTCTGTTCCGCGCTCAGGTTAAGATGCATCGTTACACCTATCCTGACTCCCGATCTTGAGTCCTTCGCCCTCTCGAGTTGGGTCACTCCAATCTTATCGGTCCTCTTCTCGTCGAGTCTTTGTCTGATCGAGGCCTACGTCTTGACTTTGACCGATGACTTCCACGGATACGGTGGGTCTACAGCCTGCGCTAGAAGAGCGACATCGCTCTCTCGGTTTTCCTCTGGCTAGTGATGGCTGAGCGTCAGTCCCGACACACGCTACACACCTTCGCTTGGATTGTGACGATTAGTTTCTTTGCAAAATGGATAGTTTATTTGTTCAGCATGGGATTTTTTACCAGGTTTCTGCTCCTGCTACTCCTCAGCACAACGGTGTTCCTGAGCGCTTGAAGCGCACCATAGAGGATGCGATTAGTGCTATGCGGTCTGAGTGCGGTCTCCGTGAGTCCTTCACCTTTGAAGGATTCGCCTACATGACGTGGGTCTCGAACCGCCTCCCGCACGGTCCCCTTTCAATCCACGTTCCACTGTACGAGCTCTGGTTTGGTCACCGTGCCGATCTCTGTCTCGCTCGTGTTTGGGGATCTGTGGCTTCTATGTAGTACATAGAGGACCAGCAGGGGTCCAAGGTCTCCCCGCGGGGTCACTTGTGTGCCTTTGTGGGCATCTTTCCGAAGTCGACGGCCTGGCCTTTTTGGGATCTTGCCTGTCTTTGCATCGTTGAGTCCCGTGACACGCTTTTCTATGAGTTGCTCACCTAGCATGACTGACCTCTATCATGTTGGTATCCACCACGCACGTTCCTACATGTGAGATGTCTCGACAGATGGGGGAGTCTAAGCCTCCAAGCACCTCTCGTCCAGCTTATGTGTCCGTTCAAGCCCCCTCCACTTCTTGGTCTCCGGCTCTTGATGACCTGACGATCATCAGTGTCGGCCCAGAGACCTCTCCAGCCCGGTCATTTTCAACCCCTATTCCCTCGCACCCCACAGGCACTCATGACTCTGTACCTTAGTCCACCAGTACTTCTACCTCTGTGCGTGGTCCCGCCTCGACTCCTACTTTGGTTGCCCTACCCAGTCCTGTGTCCCTCATCATTTTACCAGCATCTCCTCATACTGCATTACTTGCCCTTTTGCCTCAGTCCTCATCACATGTGGTCGTGCTTGTCTCTGAGCCTGAGATGAGCCCCTTGAGCCCAGGTCACTTGCGAGAGCCTGGTGGTCGTCTCTGACCATTGGTCTCCGAAGTCCAGCGGGTGTGAGGTCCTGCACCTTGGAGTTCCACTCGGAGCGTCATGAGTGGTGATCCCAACACAAAGGCCCTTGGCCTGAGTGTCAGCATAGATCACACAAAGGTACATCTAGCGTACCTTATAGGGCACGATCTGGTCACTTGCTAGTTTTGTATTACTTGTGATGCAGCAGCTGACCTCGTGGTTGTCAGGCACAACTCTCAAGCATGTGTACTTGCCACTCAGAGCTCTCCCTCTATAGCACGTGATCCGGGCACACTCAAGGAAGCTCTCTCATCAGAGGATATAGATGTCTGGCGTGCTGCCTGTGAGGATGATGTTCCATCCGAGAGCATGGAGTTTACGAGCTAGTCGACCTTCCACCTGGGAGGAAGGCTATTTAGGTCAAGTGGGTCTTCCGCAAGAAAGTGAAGCCGGATGGCTCACTGGAATTCCAGAAGGCTCGCTTGGTCTTCAAGGAGTATTCTCCGATTGAGAGCATCAATTACACCGACACTTTTGTCCCTGTCAGCTGCATGACCTCAGCTCGCGCTGTGTTCGGTATGGTGGCTCAGCATGATTGGGAACTACACTAGATGGACGTGAACAATACGTTCCTCCATCGCTTCCTGGATGAGGAGATTTACGTGGCCTAGCCACCAGGCTTTGAGGATGGTGACAAGGTATTTCACTTGCAAAAGTCCTTGTATGGTGTGAAAGTGTCTCCTCGGTGCTGGAACCGGGAGATTACTAGCATCCTGACTCGTGCGAGATATGTACAGAAGAAAGGTAGATCCCTCTCTTTTTATCCAACAGACGGGTGAGTAGTTCACCATCAAGCTGGTCTATGTGGACGAATTTTTGATCATGTGTCCTTCCATAGAGGCCATGAAGGAGGCCAAGGTGCTCCTCGAGACTGCGTATAAGATGAAGGATCTTAAACTTGCAGTTGTATTTCTTGGCATGGAGATTGTACGAGACCACAGAAGTCGGACACTTCCGCTACATCAAGCCCGAGACACACGTGTTCTAGGGGAACACTTTAGTGAACTCCTTGGTGCAGTGTTCATGGCCTCCATACCTCTCACACCTGACGAGCAAGATTCCCTAAAGGTGGACCATACCACACAACTGGGGGAGACTGTAGATGTGACCTTGTACCTCCGCTTCATTGGGTCTCTGATGTACCTGGCCACTACCACACGCCCTAACATTGCTTTTGCCGTCAACATCCTTACATAGTTTTTGTAGGCTCCATTTGGTAGAGCCATTCATGCGGCTGTGCGAGTGGTGCGGTACGTGGTCTTTGTACTCTGCTTTGGTCGGCAGTGTTCGGTGGCTCTTGATGGCTACACCGACAGCGACTGGGCCTGGAGTCCAGATAGACACAGTCCCACCGGTTACGTGTTCTTGCTCGGTGGTACCGTTGTTTCTTGGTGCAACGAGATGCAGTGATATGTTTCACGTAGTTCGTCGGAGGCAGAGTATGTTGCTCTGGGTGCAGGGGCTACTGAGGCAGTGTGACTGCATCGTCCTTGAGCCGGATCAGTCATTGCCCGCCATTGTGCTTTGCTACAAAAACCAGAGTGCCCTTGCCCTCACAGAAAACTCTTGTGTATTTCATGCTTGCACGAAGCACATTGCGGTTGAGCATCACTTCGTGCGTGATCTGGCGGAGGGACACATGATCTCTATCATGTGGGTCGGCACTGATATGCAGTGTGCTGATTTTGTGATGAAGGCAGTGGCTAATGGGAAGTTTTTGGTGGCCATTCGTTTTGTCGGGCTTCATCCCTTACCTGAGAGTGGTTGAGTGCGGGGTGTGTTGTGCCTATGTCATGATTGCTTCTGCACTCGTTGCACTTGTTTCAGTGCTGCACGTGTATGGACATGTGTACCGTCGGGTCATGGGGGAGTGTTGTGATTTTGACGTTCCTGTCAACCTATACAGTTTTGTGTGACCACTTGGCCATGTCCATCTCCGTGCATATCCCTCATGCGGACCTAGGTGGCACCGGTGCGTCATCTAGTGGTGGACCACCTGCTCGGAGCTGACCGGCGACCGCCTTAGAGTCCTGGATGCTATCAGAGACCTTGTGCAGTGATTCTGCAGCAGGTCGGAGTTTATCGATGGACTGGCCGTGAGCTTGATTTACATGTTTTTGTATTGTGTGTCCACCGATTGATGCCGGATGCATGCATTTGACCAGTTTTAGTGCTTGGTTTGAGATTCCACACTTTTAGGTTTAGACGACGTCGTGTTCTGACTTGTCTACGCTGAGTTTCGGCCAAAACAATGGTTCTGGGCTAGTTTTAGGATAGACCTTGCATTGCTGCGTGCGTCTCTCTCTGCTTATGCTATTGAAGCATTTGGACACTTAGACTTATGTCTCCTAGCCATACTCTTGCCGTTCTGTGTATGACCTATGACTGTCGTCGCCGTCTGACCAGTCACTGTCGCCTAGTAAGCGGCTGTGTTGCTAGGAAGCTTCCACACATCTTCTCATGGCATCAGAGCGGTGAGACATTTCTCGCCAAGCTGTGTGGCAGAGACATAACAGAGTAGGAGCAGTGTGTATCACCGTTGCAGCCGATTCATTGGGACCTATCAACGTCACCGGACTACTACCGACATCACCCGCCTTCAGTACGTGAGAGTGTAGCAACAACAGGAGTTTGCAGCTACTTGCATTGGCACTAGTAGCAGCGGCAGCAGGTGGTAACTGCAGCAAACAGGAGCGGACAGCAGCAGCAGCAAGAAGCAGTGAGCAACGAGCGGCGAGCAGCGAGCAGCAAGGAGCGAGCACCCAGCAGCAGCAGTAAGCAACAACGCCCAACAGCAGCAACATTGAGCAGCAATAGCAACAGCAAGCACCAAAAGTAGCAAAAGTAGAGCTGTAGCGTAGTAGCAGTGCGCAATAGCGCTACAGCACAACAATAGTGCGTAGCCACTGTCATAGCTATGCAAACAGCTACACGGTTGCTGGTAGAGGTATAGGCACAGCAGTAGCAGTAGCCAAGCGGAAGCTACTGCAGAGCTTCCGCGTCACTCGTGTGTGGCTGCTGCGGAGTAGCTGCCCGATGCATAGCTGGGCAACAGCCGTGAGGGGTGTAAAAAAGTTGTGCCAACGTCTGCATTTTTGTTGCTGACATCATTAGGTCCGTGCTGATCTCAGGAAACCCCTGCTGATATCAACACTTGCTTTAGTCAGTTTTTGGGGCCGGAAAGTTGACATTTGCAAGCGTTTCAACTATCTAAAGAATTCTCATGGTTTTGCAATCTGACTAGTTTGACATCCCGGCCCATACTGAGCACTGACATGGCTCTGGCCGGTGACAAGGACAAAGGACCACTAGATCCATTCTCCTCCTTGTCAGGGGTCATGAGCCCACGCTTGTAGGCTATTAAGGACCTGCGAAGTGAGCAGGATGAGATGCGTTGTGTGTAGTAGCAGCAAACTGACACCATCCGTACACTCACTGAGCTTTTTTGTGGTTAGTCCACGGCCCCCAAACACACCTCCAAGAAATTCCGCAGTGTCATACCTTTCGCAGAGTAGTCATCATCAGTACAGATGACAGGAGCAGGATACGACCCGCCACCTCTTGACCCTTGGGATGAGGACCCTGACATGCCCGGTATGGAGGATGACGCTCACGAGAGTGATATTCGTGTGCTTGAGGAGCGAATCTGTCAGCTTCAGACAAGTTCTCGGGCCCCACAGACATGTGGCTCCATTTTACCAAAGATCCAATCCTCGCATGATCCCTACGTTAGCAACTTTCCTTGTCCCAGTTTCTTCTCCATCCCTCTTCTTTCTCAGCCTGTGGTTGCTCTCCCTATGGAGCGGCAACCCAAGGACTTTGAGACACCACCCCCACGATATGTTAGCAATGACGGCTTTGACTGCTGGGAGATTCTTTTCCAGGTCTGGGCTGTTGGCCTGAGGGTGAGTGTGCATCCTGGAGGGTCCCTAGCAGTGGCTGTTTCACACCACCAACTGTTTTTGGAGAGACTGAAACTGTGGAGGCAACTGGTTCCAAGGATGGCAAAATCTGGTCAGAGAGTGTGGCAATAGTTTAAGCCTCAATCAACTGGGAATGAACACCTTGATCAAGGCCCACAAGCAGTGGCATTTTATAGCCACTGATCTAAGCTTTCCAGAACACCAAGGCATGCCAGATTTGGAGCTTCCTAGCAGATTCTATGGCTTCTAGAGTGCTCCTTGGTAGGCTGTCCTTTTCCCAC
>SZWC01007892.1:10130-36721 GCA_023375785.1 Penium margaritaceum
CCCCCCCCCCCCCCCCCCCCCCCCCTCCCAGGTCGTGAGCCTATTCTATATTGCGCGTACGAGGATTCAAACCCAGGACCTATCGCTCCAGAATCCAACTCTATAAGCACTAAGCCAACTCACATGGTGTTCATGTGTTGTCCAAATGACATGATAAGGGTTCCCATGGGTAAAGGGCATAAAACAAGGGGGTGTAAGATTATAGGGTAGTTTTCAATATTATGAATGATAACAATTTCAGTTTATTCATAAACAATTGACGCAGACTAAGTTTTCAATTTTGCAACTTTGAGCTTGAGTAACTTCTCAACCATTGCTGCGATTGACCAGCCGTAAGAAGGAAAGTTCACAAGACACAGTGAAACTCTTTTTATGATATTCAATGCCAGAAGAATACTTTGGTTGGTCATTGTGCATGGTAGCCATACCGTGCCACCACTTATCGAAGGTCTTTGTACTTGCTAGTCGATACCAAGCATCCCAAACCATTGTTTCCCCCTCTGACCATTTGTGACTCGTATCATGAGTTGTCAATGTTGACCACACACAGTGGATTTCTTTGGTCAAAGGCAGTACATATGCCTACTTTGGTCGGTCATTGTACATGGTAGGCACACCGTGCTATTAATGAGTGAAGGTCATTGTACTTGGTAGTTGCGAACCAATATTCCAAAAGCATTGCTTCCTGTCCTGGCTGTTTGTGACTTGTGTTATGGTTGGTCAACGTTGACCACCCATATTGAAATTATGTGGTCATGATCAGTGCCATATGCCTAGTTTGGTTGTTTGGTGTGCATATTAGCCACACCATGCCACTACGTATTGAATTGCTTTGTCCTTTCTAGTCAATACATAGGCTTCCCAAACCATTTTCTCTCCCTCTGACCATTTGTGACTCGTGTTATGAGTTGCTAGTGTTGACCACACATAGTTGACTTATTTGGTCGTAGTCAGTGACGTATGCATCCTTTGGTTGGTCACTGTGCATGCTAGCCATACCGTGCCACTGCTTGTTGTAGGTCTTTGTATTTGCTAGTTGATAACTAGTGTTCCCAACCCATTGTTTTCCCCTCTGACCATTTGTGACTCGTGTTATGCGTTTTCGCCGTTGACCACATGAAGTGAAATTATTTCGTCATGGTCAGTGACATATGCATACTTTGGGTGGTCGTTGTGCATTGAAGCCACATTGTTCCACTACATATTGAAGGTATTTGTACTTGCTAGTAGATAACTATTATTCACAAACCATTACCTTCCACCCTGCCCATTTGTGACTCGTGTTGTGAGTTGTCAAAGTTTACCACACTTAGTGACATTTTTTGGTCGTGGTCAGTGACATATGCCTACTTTGGTTGGTCATCGTGCATGGTCCCCACACCATGCCACAACATATTGAAGCCCCTTGTGCTTGCTATGTGATACGTGGTGTTCCCAAACCATTGTTTCCCCCTCTGATTATTTGTGACTCGTATTATGAGTTGTCAACGTGGACCACACACAGCGGATTTCTTTGGTCAAAAGCAAAACATTTGCCTACTTTGGTCGGTCATTGGGCATGGTAGCCACACCGCGCTACTACTGACTGAAGGTCATTGTATTTGGTAGTTGAGAACCGCTATTCTCATAGCATTGTTTCCTCTCCTGACCGTCTCTGACTCGTGTTATGGCTGGTCAACATTGACCACCCATATTGAAATTCTCTAGTCATGATCAGTGACATATGCCTAGTTTGATTGTTTGGTGTGCATATTAGCCACACTGTGCCACTACGTATTGAAGTTCTTTGTCCTTTCTAGCCAATACATAGTCTTCCCAATCCATTGTTTTTCCCTCTGACCATTTGTGACTCGTGTGATGCATTTTCAATGTTGACCACATGAAGTGAAATTTGTTCGTCATGGTTAGTGACTTATGCATACTTTGGTTGGTCACTGTGCATCGAAGCCACATTGTGCCACTACATATTGAAGGTATTTGTATATGCTTGTAGATAACTAGTATTCAAAAACCATTACCTTCCACCATGACCATTTGTGACCCGTGTTGTGAGTTGTCAAAGTTTACCACGCTTAGTGACATTACTTGGTCATGGTCAGTGACATATGCCTACTTTGGTTGGTCATCGTGCATGGTCTCCACACTGTGCCACAACGTATTGAAGCCCCTTGTGCTTGCTATGTGATTCTCGGTGTTCCCAAACCATTGTTTCCCCCTTTGACCATTTGTGACACGTATAATGAGTTGTCAACGTTGACCACACACAGCGGATTTCTTTGGTCAAAGGCAGTACATATGCCTACTTTGGTTGGTCATTGTGCATGGTAGCCACACCGTGCTACTAATGATTGAAAGTCGTTGTACTTGGTAGTTGAGAACCGACAATCTCATAGCAATGTTTCCTCTCCTGACCGTTTGTTACACGTGTTATGGTTGGTCAAGGTTGACCACCCATGTTGAACTTCTCTGGTCATGACCAGTGACATATGCCTAGTTTGATTGTTTGGCGTGCATATTAGCCGCACCCTGCCACTACGTATTGAGGTTCTTTATCCTTTCTAGCCAATACGTAGGCTTCCCAATCCACTGTTTTCCCCTCTGACCATTTGTGACTTGTGTTATGCGTTCTCAACGTTGACCACATGAAGTAAATTTTGTTCGTCATGGTTAGTGAAATATGCATACTTTGGTTGGTCACTGTGCATTGAAGCCACACTGTGCCACTACATATTGAAGGTATTTGTACTTGCTAGTAGATAACTAGTTTTCACAAACCATTACCTTCCACCCTGACCATTTGTGACTCGTAATGTGAGTTGTCAAAGTTTTTCACACTTAGTGACACTATTTGGTCATGGTCAGTGACATATGCCTACTTTTGTTGGTCCTCGTGCATGGTCTCCACACCGTGCCACAACGTATTGAAGCCCCTTGTGCTTGCTATGTTATACTTGATGTTCCCAAACCATTGTTTCCCCCTCTGACCATCTGTGACTCGTATTATGAGTTGTCAACATTGACCACACACAACGGATTTCTTTGGTCAAACGAAGTATATATGCCTACTTTGGTCGGTCATTGTGCATGGTAGCCACACCGTGCTACTACTGACTGAAGGTCGTTCTACTTGGTAGTTGAGAACCGATATTACCATAGCATTGTTTCCTGTCCTGACCGTTTGTGAATCGTGATATGGTTTGTCAACATTAACCACCCATATTGAAATTGTGTGGTCATGATCAGTGACATATGCCTGGTTTGATTGTTTTGTGTGCATATCAGCCACACTGTGCCACTACGTATTGAGTTTATTTGTCCTTTCTAGCCAATACATAGGCTTGCAAAACCATTGTCTCTCCCTCTGACCATTTGTGACTCGTGTTATGAGTTGTCAATGTTGACCACACATAGTGGACTTATTCGGTTGTAGTCAGTGACGTATTCATCCTTTGGTTGGTCACTGTGCACGCTAGTCATACCGTGCCACTGCTTGTTGAAGGTCTTTGTACTTCCTAGTTGATAACTAGCGTTCCCAACCCATTGTTTTCCCCTCTGACCATTTGTGACTCGTGTTATGCGTTTTCAACGTTGACCACATGAAGTGAAATTCTTTTCTCATGTTCAATGACGTATGCATACATTGGTTGGTCACTGTGCATTGAAGCCACATTCGGCCACTACATATTGAATGTATTTGTACTTGGTAGTAGATAACTAGTATTCAAAAACCATTACCTTCCACCCTGCCCATTTGTGACTCGTGTTGTAAGTTGTCAATGTTTACCACACTTAGTGACATTATTTGGTCATGGTCAGTGACATATGCCTACTTTGGTTGGTCATCGTGCATGGTCTCCACACCGTGCCACANCATACCGTGCCACTGCTTGTTGAAGGTCTTTGTACTTCCTAGTTGATAACTAGCGTTCCCAACCCATTGTTTTCCCCTCTGACCATTTGTGACTCGTGTTATGCGTTTTCAACGTTGACCACATGAAGTGAAATTCTTTTCTCATGTTCAATGACGTATGCATACATTGGTTGGTCACTGTGCATTGAAGCCACATTCGGCCACTACATATTGAATGTATTTGTACTTGGTTATAGATAACTAGTATTCACAAACCATTACCTTCCACCCTGCCCATTTGTGACTCGTGTTGTGAGTTGTCAATGTCTACCACACTTAGTGACATTATTTGGTCATGGTCAGTGACATATGCCTGCTTTGCTTGGTCATCGTGCATGGTCTCCACACCGTGCCACAGCATTTTGAAGCCCCTTGTTCTTGCTATGTGATTCGTGGTGTTCCCAAACCATTATTTCTCCTTGTGACCATTTGTGACTCGTTTATGAGTTGTCAACGTGGACCACACACAGCGGATTTCTTTGGTCAAAGGCAGTACATATGCCTACTTTGGTCGGTCATTGTGCGTGGTAGCCACACCGTGCTACTACTGACTGAAGGGCGGTTTTCTTGGTAGTTGAGAACCGGTAATCTCATAGCATTGTTTCCTCTCCTGACCGTTTGTGACCCGTGTTATGGTTGGTCAGCGTTGACCACCCATATTGAAATTCTCTGGTCATGATCAGTGACATATGCCTAGTTTGATTGTTTGGTGTGCATATTTGCCACACCGTGCCACTGCGTATCGAAGTTCTGTCCTTTCTAGCCAATACATAGGCTTCCAAATCCATTGTTTTCCCCTCTGACCATTTGTGACTTGTTTTATGCGTTATCGACGTTGACCACATGAAGTAAAGTTTGTTCGTCATGGTTAGTGACATATGCATACTTTGGTTGGTCACTGTTCATTGAAGCCACATTGTGCCACTACATATTGAAGGTATTTGTACTTGCTGGTAGATAACCAGTATTCACAAACCATTACCTTCCACCCTGACCATTTGTGAGTCGTGTTGTGAGTTGTCAAAGTTTACCTCACTTAGTGACATTACTTGGTCATGGTCAGTAACATATGCACACTTTGGTTGGTCATCGTGCATGGTGTCCACACCGTGCCACAACGTATTGAAGCCCCTTGTGCTTGCTATGTTACTATCGGTGTTCCCAAACCATTGTTTCCCCCTCTGACCATTTGTGACACATATAATGAGTTGTCAACGTTGACCACACACAGCTGATTTCTTTGGTCAAAGGCAGTACATATGCCTACTTTGGTTGGTCATTGTGCATGGTAGCCACACCGTGCTACTAATGATTAAAAGTCGTTGTACTTGGTAGTTGAGAACCGACAATCTCATAGCAATGTTTCCTCTCCTGACCGTTTGTGACACGTGTTATGGTTGGTCAACGTTGACCACCCATATTGAACTTCTCTGGTCATGATGAGTGACATATGCCTAGTTTGATTGTTTGGCGTGCATATTAGCCGCACTGTGCCACTACGTATTAAAGTTCTTTGTCCTTCCTAGCCAATACATAGGCTTCCCAATCCATTGTTTTCCCCTATGACCATTTGTGACTCATGTTATGCGTTCTCAACGTTGACCACATGAAGTATAATTTGTTCGTCATGGTTAGTGAAACATGCATACTTTGGTTGGTCACTGTGCATTGAAGCCACACAGTGCCACTACATACTGAAGGTATTTGTACTTGCTAGTAGATAACTATTATTAACAAACCATTACCTTCCACCCTGACCATTTGTGACTCGTAATGTGAGTTGTCAAAGTTTTCCACACTTAGTGACATTATTTGGTCATGGTGAGTGACATGCCTACTTTTTGTTCGTCATCGTGCATGGTCTCCACACCGTGCCACAACGTATTGAAGCCCCTTGTGCTTGCTATGTTATACTTGATGTTCCCAAACCATTATTTCCCCCTCTGACCAGTTGTGACTCGTTTCATGAGTTGTCAACATTGACCACACACAACGGATTTCTTTGGTCAAACGAAGTGTATATGCCTACTTTCGTTGGTCATTGTGCATGGTAGCCACACCGTGCTACTACTGACTGAAGGTCGTTCTACTTGGTAGTTGAGAACCGATGTTACCATAGCATTGTTTCCTGTCCTGACAGTTTGTGAATCGTGATATGGTGGGTCAACATTAACCACCCATATTGAAATTGTGTGGTCATGATCAGTGACATATGCCTGGTTTGATTGTTTTGTGTGCATATTAGCCACACTGTGCCACTACGTATTGAGTTTATATGTCATTTCTAGCCAATACATAGGCTTACCAAACCATTGTCTCTCCATCTGACCATTTGTGACTCGTGTTATGAGTTGTCAATGTTGACCACACATAGTGGACTTATTCGGTCGTAGTCAGTGACGTATGCATCCCTTGGTTTGTCACTGTGCACGCTAGCCATACCGTGCCACTGCTTGTTGAAGGTCTTTGTACTTCCTAGTTGATAACTAGCGTTCGCAACCCATGGTTTTCCCCTCTGACCATTTGTGACTCGTGTTATGCGTTTTCAACGTTGACCACATGAAGTGAAATTGTTTTCTCATGTTCAGTGACATATGCATACGTTGGTTGGTCACTGTGCATTGAAGCCACATTGTGCCACTACATATTGAAGGTATTTGTACTTGGTAGTAGGTAACTAGTATTCACAAACCATTACCTTCCACCCTGACCATTTGTGACTCGTGTTCTGAGTTGTCAAATTTTACCACAATTAGTGACATTATTTGGTCATGGCCAGTGACATATGCCTACTTTGGTTGGTCATCGTGCATGGTCTCCACACCGTGCCACAGCGTATTGAAGCCCCTTGTGCTTGCTTTGTGATTTGCGGTGTTCCCAAACCATTGTTTCCCCCTGTGACCATTTGTTACTCGTTTATGACTTGTCAACGTGGACCACACACAGCGGATTTCTTTGGTCAAAGGCAGTACATATGCGTACTTTGGTCGGTCATTGTGCGTGGTAGCTACACTGTGCTACTACTGACTGAAGGGCGTTTTACTTGGTAGTTGAGAACCGGTTATCTCATAGCATTGTTTCCTCTCCTGACCGTTTGTGACCCGTGTTATGGTTGGTCAACATTGACCACCCATATTGAAATTCTTTGGTCATGATCAGTGACACATGCCTAGTTTGATTGTTTGGTGTGCATATTAGCCACACCGTGCCACTGCGTATTGAAGTTATTTGTCCTTTCTAGCCAATACATAGGCTTCCCAATCCATTGTTGTCCCCTCTGACCATTTGTGACTTGTTTTATGCGTGTTCGACGTTGACCACATGAAGTAAAATTTGTTCTTCATGGTTAGTGACACATGCATACTTTGGTTAATCACTGTTCATTGAAGCCACGTTGTGCCACTACATATTGAAGGTATTTGTTCTTGCTAGTAGATAACTAGTATTCACAAACCATTACCTTCCACCCTGACCATTTGTGACTCGTGTTGTGAGTTGTCAAAGTTTACCACACTTAGTGACATTATTTGGTCATGGTCAGTGACATATGCCTTCTTTGGTTGGTCATCGTGCATGGTCTCCACACCGTGCCACAACGTATTGAAGCCCCTTGTGCTTGCTATGTGATACTTGGTTTTCCCAATCCATTGTTTCCCCCTCTGACAATTCATGGTCCATATTGTGGGTTGTCAACGTTAACCACACATAGTAAAATTATTTGGTCATGGTAAGTGGCTCATGCCTAATCTGGTTGGTCATTGTACATGGTAGCCACACCGTTCCACTACTTGTTGAAAGTATTTGCACATTCTAGTCAATAAATAGCAAAAGGTTTCTCCCTTTGACACCAGGTCGGTTTTTGTTTATTTGTTACACGTAGGTGCCTTCACTTGAATACTCCCTCCCACCCCCTTAGAGGGATGTTCCGTGAACGACCTGGAGGACAGATTTCCGACCGCATTATGACACCCCCCCCCCCTACCCCCCCCCTCCCCCATCCCCCACGGCTTATGCTTGAAGGTAGAGTTGAGGGAGCACAAAACGGCCGCCCCCCCCCCCCCCCCCCCCCCAGGTCGCGATTCTATTCTATACTGCGCGTACGAGGATTCAACCCCAGGACCTATTGCTCCAAAATCTAACTCTATAAGCACTGAGCCAACTCACATGGTGTTCATATGTTGTCCAACTGACATTATAAGGGTTCCTATGGTTAAAGGGCATAAAATAAGGGGGTGTAAGATTACAGGGTAGTTTTCAAAAGTATGAATGATAACAATTTCAGTTCATTCATGAGCAATTGATGCAGACTAAGTTTTGAATGTTGCAACTTTGAGCTTGAATAACCTCTCAACCATTGCTGCGATTGACCAGCGGTAAGAAGGAAAGTTGACAAGACACAGTGAAACTCTTTTTATGATATTCAATGACACAGGAATATTCTTGTTGTTCATTGTGCATGGTAGCCATACCGTACCACCACTTATCGAAGGTCTTTGTACTTGCTAGTCGATACCAAGTATCTTCAAACCATTGTTTCCCCCTCTGACCATTTGTGACTCGTAATATGAGCAGTCAACGTTGACCACACACAGCGGATTTCTCTGGTCAAAGGCAGTACATATGCCTTCTTTGGTCAGTCATTGTGCATGGTAGGCACACCGTGCTACTACTGAGTGAGGATCATTGTACTTGGTAGTTGAGAACCGATATTCCCATAGTATTGTTTCCTCTTCTTACCGTTTGTGACTCATGTTATGGTTGGTCAACGTTGACCACCCATATTGAAATTCTGTGGTCATGATCAGTGACATATGCCAAGTTTGATTGTTTGGTGTGCATGTTAGCCACACCGTGCCACTACGTATTGAAGTTCTTTGTCCTTTAAGGTGAATACATATGCTTCCCAAACCATTGTCTCTCCCTTTGACTATTTGCGACTGGCGTTATGAGTTGTCAATGTTGACCACACATAGTGGACTTATTCGGTCGTAGTCAGTGACGTATGCATCCTTTGGTTGGTCACTGTGCACGCTAGCCATACCATGCCCTTGCTTGTTGAAGGTCTTTGTACTTGCTAGTTGATAAATAGTGTCCCCAATCCTTTTTTTTCCCATCTGACCATTTAAGACTCGTGTTATGCGTTTTCAACATTGACCACATGAAGTGAAATTTGTTCGTCATGGTTAGTGACATATGCATACTTTGGTTGGTCACTGTGCATTGAGGCCACATTGTGCCACTACATCTTGAAGGTATTTGTACTTGCTAGTAGATAACTAGTATTCACAAACCATTACCCTCCACCCTGACAATTTGTGACTCGTGTTGTGAGTTGTCAAAGTTTACCACACTTGGTGACATTACTTGGTCATGGTCAGTGACATATGCCTACTTTGGTTGGTCATCGTGCATGGTCTCCACACCGTGCCTCGACGTATTGAAGCCCCTTGTGCTTTTTATGTGATACTTGGTGTTTCAAAACCATTGTTTCCCCCTCTGACCCTTTGTGACTCGTATTATGAGTTGTCAATGTTGACCACACATAGCGGATTTCTTTGGTCAAAGGCAGTACATATGCCTACTTTGGTCGGTTATTGTACATGGTAGCCACACCGTGCTACTACTGAATGAAGGTCGTAGTACTTGGTAGCTGAGAACCGATATTCCCATAGTATTGTTTCATGTCCTTACCGTTTGTGACTAGTGTTATGGTTGGTCAACGTTGACCACCCATATTGAAATTCTGTGGTCATGTTCATTGACATATGCCTAGTTTGGTTGTTTGGTGTGCATATTAGCCACACCCTGCCACTACGTATTGAGGTTCTTTGTCCTTTGTAGTCAATACATAGGCTCCCCAAACCATTTTCTATCCCTCTGAACATTTCTGACTCGTGTTATGAGTTGTCAATGTTGACCACACATAGTGGACTTATTCGGTCGTAGTCAGTGACACATGCATCCTTTGGTTGGTCACTGTGCACGCTCGCCATACCGTGCCACTGCTTGTTGAATGTCTTTCTACTTCCTAGTTGATAACTATTGTTCGCAACCCATTGTTTTCCCTTCTGACCAGTTGTGACTCGTGTTATGCGTTTTCAACGTTGACCACATGAAGTGAAATTCTTTCGTTATGGTCAGTGACACATGCATACTTTGGGTGGTCACTGTGCATTGAAGTCACATTGTGCCACTACATATTGAAGGTATTTGTACTTGCTAGTAGATAACTAGTATTCACAAACCATTACCTTCCACCCTGACCATTTGTTGGTCATCGTGCATGGTCTCCACACTGTGCCACAGTGTATTGAAGCACCTTGTGCTTGCTATGTGATACATGATGTTCCCACACCATTGCCTCCCCCTCTGACCATTTGTGACTCGTATTATGAGTTGTCAACGTTGACCACACATAGCGGATTTCTTTGGTCAGAGGCAGTTCATAGGCCTACTTTGGTCGATCATTGAGCATGGTAGCCACACCGTGCTACTACTGACTAAAGGTCGTTGTACTTGGTAGCTGAGAATCAGTATTCCAATAGCATTGTTTCCTGTCTTGCCCGTTTGTGACTCGTGTTATGGTTGGTCAACGTTGACAACCCATATTGAAATTATGTGGTCATGATCAGTGACATATGCCTAGTTTGGTTGTTTGGTGTGCATATTAGCCACACCGTGCCACTACGCATTGAAGTTCTTTGTCCTTTCTAGTCAATGCATAGGCTTCCCAAACCATTGTATCTCCCTCTGACCATTGGTGACTCGTGTTATGAGTTGTCAATGTTGACCACACATAGAGGACTTATTCGGTCGTAGCCAGTGACGTATGCATCCTTTAGTTTATCACTGTGCACGCTATCCATTCCGTGCCACTGCTTGTTGAAGGTTTTGTACTTGCTAGTTGATAACTAGTGTTCCCAACCCATTGTTTCCCCCTCTGACCATTTGTGACCCGTGTTATGCGTTTTCAACGTTGACCACATGAAGTGAAGTTCTTTCGTCATGGTCAGTTCTATATGCATTCTTTGGGTGGTCACTGTGCATTGAAGCCACATTCTGCCACTACATATTGAAGGTATTTGTACTTGCTAGTAGATAACTAGTATTCACAAACCATTACCTTCCACCCTGACCATTTGTGATTGTGTTGTGAGTTGTCAAAATTTACCACACTTAGTGACATTATTTGGTGATGGTCAGTGACATATGCCTACTTTGGTTGGTCATCATGCATGGTCCCCACACCGTGCCACAACGTATTGAAGCCCCTTGTGCTTGCTATGTGATATGTGGAGTTCCCAAACCATTGTTTCCCCCTCTGACCATTTGTGAGTAGTATTATGAGTTGTCAACGTGGACCACACACAGAAGACGTCTTTGGTCAAAGGCATTAATTATGCCTACTTTGGTCGGTCATTGTGCTTGGTAGCTACACCGCGGTACTACTGACTGAAGGTCATTGTACTTGGTAGTTTATAATCGATATTCACATAACATTGTTTCCTCTACTGACCATTTGTGACTCATGTTATCGTTGGTCAACGTTGACCACCCATATTGAAATTCTCTGGTCATGATCAGTGACATATGCCTAGTTTGATTGGTTGGTGTGCATATTAGCTTCACCGTGCCACTACGTATAGAATTTCTTTGTCCTTTCTAGCCAATGCATAGGCTTCCCAATCCATTGTTATCCCCTCTGACCATTTGTGACTCGTGTTATGCGTTTTCAACGTTGACCACATGAAGTGAAATTTGTTCGTCAAGGTTAGTGACATATGCATACTTTGGTTGGTCACTGTGCATTGAAGCCACATTGTGCCACTACATATTGAAGGTATTTGTACTTGCTAGTAGATAACTAGCATTCACAAACCATTACCTTCCACCCTGACCATTTGTGACTCGTATTATGAGTTGTCAACGTGGACCACACACTGCAGATTTCTTTGGTCAAAGGCAGTACATATGCCTACTTTGATCGGTCATTGTACATGGTAGCCACACCGTGCTACTACTGACTAAAGGTCGTTGTACTTGGTAGCTGAGAATCAGTATTCCAATAGCATTGTTTCCTGTCTTGCCCGTTTGTGACTCGTGTTATGCGTTTTCAACGTTGACCACATGAAGTGAAATTTGTTCGTCAAGGTTAGTGACATATGCATACTTTGGTTGGTCACTGTGCATTGAAGCCACATTGTGCCACTACATATTGAAGGTATTTGTACTTGCTAGTAGATAACTAGCATTCACAAACCATTACCTTCCACCCTGACCATTTGTGACTCGTGTTGTGAGTTGTCAAAGTTTACCACACTTACTGACATTACTTGGTCATGGTCAGTGACATATGCCTACTTTGGTTGGTCATCGTGCATGGTATCTACACAGTGCCAAAACGTATTGAAGCCCCTTGTGCTTGCTATGTGGTACTTGGTGTTCCCAAACCATTGTTTCCCCCTGTCACCAAATGTGACTTGTATGATGAGTTGTCAACATTAACCACACGCAGCGGATTTCTTTGGTCAAAGGCAGGACATATGCCTACTTTGGTCGGTCATTGTGCATGGTAGCCACACCATGCTACTACTGACTGAAGGTCGTTGTACTTGGTAGTTGAGAACCGATATTTTCATAGCATTGTTCCATCTTCTTACCGTCTCTGACTCGTGTTATGGTTGGTCAGCGTTGACACCCCAGATTGAAATTCTATGGTCATGATCAGTGACATGTGCCATGTTTGATTGTTTGGTGTGCATATCAGCCACACCATATCACTACGTATTGAAGTTCTTTGTCCGTTCTAGTCAATACATAGGCTTCCTAACCCATTGTCTCTCCCTCTCACCATTTGTGACTCGTGTTATGAGTTGTCAATGTTGACCACACATAGTGGACTTATTCGGTCGTAGTCAGTGACGTATGCATCCTTTGGTTGGTTACTGTGCACACTAGCCATACCATGCCACTGCTTGTTGAAGGCCTTTGTACTTGCTAGTTGATAACTAGTGTCCCCAATCCATTGTTTTCCCCTATGACCATTTGTGACTCGTGTTATGCGTTTTCAACATTGACCACATACGTCAAATGTTTTTGTCATGGTTAGTGACATATGCATACTTTGGTTGGTCACTGTGCATTGAGGCCACATTGTGCCACTCCATATTGAAGGTATTTGTACTTGCTAGTAGATAACTAGTATTCACAAACCATTACCCTCCACCCTGACCATTTGTGACTCGTGTTGTGAGTTGTCAAAGTTTACCACACTTGGTGACATTACTTGGTCATGGTCAGTGACATGTGCCTACTTTGGTTGGTCATCGTGCATGGTCTCCACACCGTGCCACAACATATTGAAGCCCATTGTGCTTGCTATGTGATACTTGGTGTTTCCAAACCATTCTTTCCCCCTCTGACCATTTGTGACTCGTATTATGAGTTGTCAACGTGGACCACACACTGCAGATTTCTTTGGTCAAAGGCAGTACATATGCCTACTTTGGTCGGTCATTGTACATGGTTGCCACACCGTGCTACTACTGAATGAAGGTCGTTGTTCTTGGTAGTTGAAAACCGATATTCCCATAGCATTGTTTCCTGTCCTGACCGTTTGTGACTCGTGTTATGGTTGGTCAATGTTGACCACCCATATTAAAATTATGTGGTCATTATCAGTGACATATGCCTAGTTTGGTTGTTTGGTGTGCATATTAGCCACACCGTGCCACTACGTATTGAAGTTCTTTGTCCTTTCTACTCAATACATAGGCTTTCCAAACCATTTTCTCTCCCCTAGACCATTTGAAACTCGTGTTATGAGTTGTCAATGTAGACCACACATAGTGGACTTATTCGGTCGTAGTCAGTGACGTATGCATCCTTTGGTTGGTCACTATGCACGCTAGCCATACCGTGCCAATGCTTGTTGAAGGTCTTTGTACTTCCTAGTTAATAACTAGTGTTCCCAACCCATTGTTTTCCCCTCTGACCATTTCTGACTCGTGTTATGCGTTTTCAACGTTGACCACATGAAGTGAAATTTGTTCGTCATGGTAAGTGACATATGCATGCTTTGGTTGGTCGCTGTGCATTGAAGCCACATTGTGCCACTACATATTGAAGGTATTTGTACTTGCTAGTAGATAACTAGCATTCACAAACCATTACCTTCCACCCTGACCATTTGTGACTCGTGTTGTGAGTTGTCAAAGTTTGCCACGCTTAGTGACATTACCTGGTCATGGTCAGTGACATATGCCTACTTTGGTTGGTCATCGTGCATGGTCTCCACACTGTGCCACAACGTATTGAAGCCCCTTGTGCTTGCTATGTGATACTTGGTGTTCCCAAACCATTGTTTCCCCCTCTGACCATTTGTGACTCGTATTATGAGCTGTCAACGTTGACCACACACAGCAGATTTTGTTTGTTCAAAGGCAGTACATATGCCTACTTTGGTCGGTCATTGTGGGTGGTAGCCACACCGTGCTACTACTGACTGAAGGTCCTTGTACTTGGTAATTGAAAACCGATATTCCCATAGCATTGTTTCCTGTCCCACCCGTTTGTGACTCGTGTTATGATTGGTCAACGTTGACCACCCATATTGAAATTCTGTGGTCATGATCAGTGATTGGGCCAATTTTGGTTGTTTGGTGTGCATATTAGCCACAACGTGCCACTACGTATTGAAGTTCTTTGTCCTTTCTTGTCAATACATAGGCTTCCAAAACCATTGTATCTCCCTCTGACCATTTGTGACTCGTGTTATGAGTTGTCAATATTGACCACACATAGTGGACTTATTCGGTCGTAGTCAGTTACGTATGCAACCTTTTGTTGGTCACTGTGTACGCTAGCCATACTGTGTCACTGCTTGTCGAAAAGCTTTTGTACTTCCTAGTTGATAGCTTGTGTTCCCAATCCATTGTTTTCCCCTCTGACTATTTGTGACTCGTCTTATGCGTTTGCAACGTTGACCACATGAAGTGAAATTCTTTCGTCATGTTGAGTGACATATGCATACTTTGGTTGGTCACTGTGCATTGAAGCCACATTGTGCCACTAGATACTGAAGGTAGTTGTACTTGGTAGTGGAAAAATAGTGTTCACAAACCTTTACCTTCCACCTGGACCATTTGTGACTCGTGTTGTGAGTTGTCAAAGTTTACCACATTTAGTGACATAACTTGGTCATGGTCAGTGACATATGCCTACTTTGGTTGGTCATCGTGCATGGTCTCCACACAGTGCCACAACGTATTGAAGCCCCTTGTGCTTGCCATGTGTTACTTGGTGTTTCCAAACCATTGTTTCGCCCTCTGACCATTTGTGACTCGTATTATGAGCTGTCAATGTTGACCACATACAGCGGATTTCTTTGGTCAAAGGCAGTACATATGCCTACTTTGATCGGTCATTGTACATGGTAGCCACACCGTGCTACTACTGAATGAAGGTCGTTTAACTTAGTAGTTGAGAACCGATATTCCCATAGCATTGTTTCCTGTCCTGACCGTTTGTGACTCGTGTTATGGTTGATCAACGTTGACGACCCATATTGAAATTATGTGGTCATGATCATTGACATATGCCTAGTTTGGTTGTTTGGTGTGCATGTTATCCATACCGTGCCACTACGTATTGAAGTTCTTTGTCCTTTCTAGTCAATACACAGGCTTCCCACACCATTTTCTCTCCCTCTGACGATTTGTGACTCGTGTTGTGAGTTGTCAATGTTGACCACACATAGTAGACTTATTCGGTCGTAGTCAGTGACGTATGCATCCTTTGGTTGCTCACTGTGCACGCTAGCCATACCATGCCACTGCTTGTTGAATGTCTGTGTACTTCCTACTTAATAGCTAGTGTTCCCAACCTATTGTTTTCCCCTCTGACCATTCGTGACTCGTGTTATGCGTTTTCAACGTTGGCCACATGAAGTGATTTTCTTTTGTCATGGTCAATGACATATGCATGCTTTTGGTGGTCACTATGCATTGAAGCCACATTGTGCCAATACATATTGAACGTATTTGTACTTGCTAGTAGATAACAAGTATTCTCAATCCATTACCTTCCACCATGACCATTTGTGACTCGTGTTGTGAGTTATCAAAGTTTACCACACTTAGAAACATTATTTGGTCATGGTCAGTGAAACATGCCTACTTTTGTTGGTCATCGTGCATGGTCCCCACACCGTGCTACAACGTATTTGAGCCCCTTGTGCTTGCTATGTGATACATATTGTTCCTAGACCATTGTTTCCCCCTCTGACCATTTGTGAATCGTATTATGAGTTGTCAACCTGGACCACACACAGCGGATTTCTTTGGTCAAAGGCAGTAAATATGCCTACTTTGAACGGTCATTGTGCATGGTAGCCACACCGCGCTACTACTGACTGAAGGTTATTGTACCTGGTACTTGAGAACCGATTATCTCATAGCATTGTTTCCTCTCCTGACCGTTTGTGACTCGTGTTATGGTTGGTCAAGGTTGACCACCCATAGTGAAATTCTCTGGCCATGATCAGTGACATATGCTTAGTTTCATTGTTTGATGTGCATGTTAGCCACACCGTGCCACTACATATTGAAGTTCTTTGTCCTTTCTAGCCAATACATAGGCTTCCCAATCCATTGTTTTCCCCTCTGACCATTTGTGACTCGTGTTATGCGTTTTCAACGTTGACCACATGAAGTGAAATTTGTTCGTCATGGTGTGTGACACATTCATACTTTCGTTGGTCACTGTGCCTTGAAGCCACATTGTGCCCCTACATATTGAATGTATTTGTACTTGCTAGTAGATAACTAGTATTCACAAACCATTACCTTCCACCCTGACCATTTGTGACTCGTATTATGAGCTGTCAACGTTGACCACCCATATTGAAATTCTCTGGTCATGATCAGTGACATATGCTTAGTTTCATTGTTTGATGTGCATGTTAGCCACACCGTGCCACTACATATTGAAGTTCTTTGTCCTTTCTAGCCAATACATAGGCTTCCCAATCCATTGTTTTCCCCTCTGACCATTTGTGACTCGTGTTATGCGTTTTCAACGTTGACCACATGAAGTGAAATTTGTTCGTCATGGTTAGTGACACATGCATACTTTCGTTGGTCACTGTGCCTTGAAGCCACATTGTGCCCCTACATATTGAATGTATTTGTACTTGCCAGTATATAACTAGTATTCACAAACCATTACCTTCCACCCTAACCATCTGTGACTCGTGTTGTGAGTTGTCAAAGTTTGCCACACGTAGTGACATTACCTGGTCATGGTCAGTGACATATGCCTACTTTGGTTGGCCATCGTGCATGGTCTCCACGCCGTGCCACAACGTATTGAACCCCCTTGTGCTTGCTATGTGATACTTGGGGTTCCCACACCATTGTTTCCCCCTCTGACCATTTGTGACGCGTATTATGAGTTGTCAATGTTGACCACGCACAGCGGATTTCTTTGTTCAAAGGCAGTACATATGCCTACTTTGGTCGGTCATTGTGCATGGCAGCCTCACCGTGCTACTACTGACTGAAGGTCGTTGTACTTGGTAGTTGAGAGCCGATATTCTCATAGCATTGTTTCCTGTCCTGCCCGTTTGTGACTTGTGTTATGGTTGGTTAACTTTGACCACCCATATTGAAATTATGTGGTCATGATCAGTGACATATGCCTAGTTTGGTTGTTTGGTGTGCATATTAGCCACACAGTGCCACTACGTAGTGAAGTTCTTTGTCCTTCCTTGTCAATACATAGGCTTCCAAAACCATTGTATCTCCCTCTGACCATTTGTTACTCGTGTTATGAGTTGTCAATATTGACTACACATAGTGGACTTATTCTGTCGTAGTCAGTTACGTATGCATCCTTTCGGTGGTCACTATGCACGCTAGCCATACCAAGCTACTGCTTGTTGAAGGTCTTTGTACTTCCTAGTTGATAACTAGTGATCCCAATGCATTGTTTTCCCCTTTGACCATTTGTGACTCATGTTATGCGTTTTCAACGTTGACCACATGAAGAGAAATTCATTCGTCATGTTCAGTGACATATGCATGCTTTGGTTGGTCACTGTGCATTGAAGCCATGTTGAAGGTATTTGTACTTGCTAGTAGATAACTAGTATTCACAGACCATTACCTTCAACCCTGATCATTTGTGACTCGTGTTGTGAGTTGTCAAACTTCACCACACTTTGTGATGTTCTTTGGTCATGGTGAGTGACATATGCCTAATTTGGTTGGTCATTGTGCATGGTCTCCACATCCTGCCACAACGTATTGAAGCCCCTTGTGCTTGCTATGTGATACTTGGTGTTCCCAAACCATTGTTTCCCCCTCTGACCATTTGTGACTCCTATTATGAGTTGTCAACGTTGACCACACACAGCGGATTTCTCTGGTCAAAGGCAGTACATATGCCTTCTTTGGTCAGTCATTGTACATGGTAGCCACACCGCGCTACTACTGACTGTAGGTCATTGTACTTTGTAGTTGAGAACCGATATTCTCATAGCATTGTTTCCTCTCCTGACCGTATGTGACTCGTGTTATGGTTGGTCAACGTTGACCACCCATATTGAGATTTTTTGGTCATGATCAGTGACATATGCCTAGTTTGATTGTTTGGTGTGCATATTAGCCACACCGTGCCAGTACGTATTGAAGTTCTTTGTCCTTTCTAGCCAATACATAGGCTTTCCAATCTATTGTTGTCCCCTCTGACCATTTGTGACTCGTGTTATGCGTTTTCAACGTTGACCACATGAAGTGAAATTTGTTCGTCATGGTTAGTGACATGTGCATACTTTGGTTGGTCATTGTGCATGGTAGCCACACCGTGCTACTACTGACTGAAGGTCGTTGTTCTTGGTAGTTGAAAACCGATATTTCCATAGCATTGTTTCCTGTCCCGACCGTTTGTGTCTCGTATTATGGTTGGTCAACGTTGACCACCCATATTGAAATTCTATGGTCGTGAACAGTGGCATATGCCTAGTTTGGTTGTTTGGTGTGCATGTTAGCCACACCGTGCCACTACGTATTTAGGTTCTTTGTCCTTTCTAGTCAATACATAGCTTTCCAAAACCATTGTCTCTCCCTTGGACCATTTGTTACTTGTGTTACGAACTGTCAATGTTGACCACACATAGTGGACTTGTTTGGCAGTAGTCACTGACGTATGCATCCTTTGGTTGGTCACTGTGCACGCTAGCCATACCGTGCCACTGCTTGTTGACGGTCTTTGTACTTGCTAGTTGGTAACTAGTGTTCCCAATCCATTGTTTTCCCCTCTGACCATTTGTGACTCGTGTTATGCGTTTTCAACGTTGAGCACATGAAGTGAAGTTATTTCTTCATGTTCAGTGACATATGCATACTTTGGTTGGTCACTGTGCATTGAAGCCACATTGTGCCACTACATATTGAAGGTATTTGTACTTGCTAGAAGATAACTAGTATTCACAAACCATTACCTACCACCCTGACCATTTGTGACTCATGTTGTGAGTTGTCAAAGTTTACCACACTTAGTGACATTATTTGGTCATGGTCAGTGACATATGCCTACTTTGGTTGGTCATCGTGCATGGTCTCCACACCGTACCACAACGTATTGAAGCCACTTGTGCTTGCTATGTGATTCGTGGTGTTCCCAAACCATTGTTTCCCCCTCTGACCATTTGTGACTCGTGTTATGAGTTGTCTACGTGGACCACACACAGCGGATTTTTTTGGTCAAAGGCAGTACATATGCCTACTCTGGTTGGTCATTGTGCATGGTAGCCACACCGTGCTACTACCTACTGAATGTCGTTGTACTTGGTAGTTGAGAACCGCTACTCTCATAGCATTGTATCCTCCCCGACCGTTTGTGACCCGTTTTGTGGCTGGTCAAAGTTGACCACCCATATTGAAATTCTCTCGTCATGATCAGTGACATATGCCTAGTTTGATTGCTTGGTGTGCATACTAGCCACACCGTGCCACTACGTATTTAAGTGCTTTGTCCTTTCTAGCCAATACATATGCTTCCCAATCCACTGTTTTCCCCTCTGACCGTTTGTGACTCGTGTTATGCGTTTTCAACGTTGACCACATAAAGTAAAACTTGTTCGTCATTGTTAGTGACATATGCACACTTTGGTTGGTCACTGTGCATTGAAGCCACATTGTGCCACTACATATTGAAGGCATCTGTACTTGGTGGTAGATAACTAGTATTCACAAACCATTACCTTCCACCCTGACCAATTGTGACTCGTGTTGTGAGTTGTCAAAGTTTACCACACGTAGCGACATTATTTGGTCATGGTCTGTGACATATGCCTACTTTGGTTGGTCATCGTGCATGGACTCCACACCGTGCCACAACGTATTGAAGCCCCTTGTGCTTGCTATGTGATACTTGGTGTTTCGAACCCATTGCTTCCCCCTCTGACCATTTGTGACTCATATTATGAGCTGTCACATTGACCACATACAGCGGATTTCTTAGGTCAAAGGCAGTACATATGCCTACGTTGGTCGGTCATTGTACATGGTAGCCACACCGTGTTACTAGTGAATGAAGGTCGTTGTACTTGGTAGTTGAGAACCGATAATCCCATAGCATTGTTTCCTATCCTGACCGTTTGTGACTCGTGTTATGGTTAGTCGACGTTGACCACCCATATTGGAATTATGTGGTCAAGATAAGTGACATGTGCCTAGTTTGGTTGTTTGGTGTGCATGTTAGCCACACCGTGCCACTACGTATTGAAGTTCTTTGTCCTTTCTAGTCAATACATAGGCTTCCCAAACCATTTTCTCTCCCTCTGATCATTTGTGACTCGTGTTATGAGTTGTCAATGTTGACCACACATAGTGGACTTATTCGGTCGTAGTCAGTGACGTATGCATCCGTTGGTTGGTCACTGTGCACGCTAGCCATACCGTGCCACTGCTTCTTGAACGTCTTTGTACTTGCTAGTTGATAACTAGTGTTCCCAACCCATTGTTTTCCCCTCTGATCATTTGTGACTCGTGTTATGCGTTTTCAACGTTGACCACATGAAGTGAAATTATTTCGTCATGGTCAATGACATATTCATACTTTGGGTGATCACTGTGCATTGAAGCCACATTGTGCCACTACATATTGAAGGTATTTGTACTTGCTAGTAGATAACTAGTATTCACAAACCATTACCTTCCACCCTTACCATTTGTGACTTGTGTTGTGAGTTGTAAAAGTTTACCACACTTAGTCACATTGTTTGGTCATGGTCAGTGACATATGCCTACTTTGGTTGGTGATCGTGCATGGTCTCCACATCCTGCCACAACTTTTTGAAGCCCCTTGTGCTTGCTATGTGATAATTGGAGTTCGCAAACCATTGTTTCCCCCTCTGACCACTTGTGACTCGTATTATGAGCTGTCAATGTTGACCACACACAGCGGATTTTGTCGGGCTTAGGCAGTACATATGCCTATTTTGGTCGGTCATTGTGCAGGGTATCCACACCGTGCCACTACTGAACGAAGGTCGTTGTACTTGGTAGTTGAGAACTGATATTCCCATAGCATTGTGTCATGTCCTGACCATTTGTGACTCGTGTTATGGGTGGTCAACGTTAACCACCCATATTGAAATTATGTGGTCATGATCGGTGACACATGCCTATTTGGTTTTTTGGTGTGCATATTAGCCATACCGTGCCACTACACACTGAAGTCATTCGTCCTTTCTATTCAATACATGGGCTACCCAACCCATTTCTCTCCCGCTGACCATTTGTGACTCGTGTTATGAGTTGTCAATGTTGACCACACATAGTGGAATTATTTGGTCGTAGTCAGTGACGTATGCATCCTTTGGTTGGTCACAGTGCACGCTAGCCATACTGTGCCACTACTTGTTGAAGGTCTTTTTACTTCCTAGTTGATAACTAGTGTTCCCAACCCATTGTTTTCCCCTCTGACCATTTGTGACTCGTGTTATGCGTTTTCAACGTTGACCACATGAAGTGAAATTCGTTCGTCATGGTTAGTGACATATGCATACTTTGGTTGGTCACTGTGCATTGAAGCCACATTGTGCCACTACATACTGAAGGTATTTGTACTTGCTAGTAGATAACTAGTATTCACAAACCATTACCTACCACCCTGACCATTTGTGACTTGTGTTGTGAGCTGTCAAAGTTTACCACACTTAGTGACATTACTTGGTCATGGTCAGTGACATATGCCTACTTTGGTCGGTCATCGTGCATGGTCTCCACACTGTGCCACAACGTATTGAAGCCCCCTGTGCTTGCTATGTGATACTTGGTGTTCCCAAACCATTGTTTCCCCCTCTGACCATTTTTGACTCGTGTTATGGGTTGTCAACGTTGACCACACACAGCGGATTTCTTTGGATAAAGGCAGTACACATGCCTACCTTGGTCGGTCATTGTGCATGGTAGCCACACCATGCTACTACTGATTAAAGATCGTTGTACTTGCGAGTTCCCATAGCATTGTTTCCTGTCCTGACTGTTTGTGACTTGTGTTATGGTTGGTCAACGTTGACCACCCATATTGAAATTCTGTGGTCATGATGAGTGACGTATGCCTATTTTGGTTGTCTGGTGTGCATATTAGCCACACCGTGCCACTACGTATTGAAGTTCTTTGTCCTTTCTAGTCAATACATAGGCTTCCCCAACCATTGTCTCACCCTCTGACTATTTGTGTCCGTGTAATAAGTTGTCAATGTTGACCACACATAGTGGACTTATTTGGTCGTAGTCAGTGACGTATGCATCCTTTGGTTGGTCACTGTGCACGCTAGCCATACCGTGCCACTGCTTGTTGAAGGTCTTTGTACTTCCTAGTTGATAACTAGTGTTCCCAATCCATTGTTTTCCCCTCTGACCATTTGTGACTCGTGTTATGCGTTCTCAACGTTGACCACATGAAGTGAAATTCCTTCGTCATGTTCAGTGACATATGCATACTTTGGTTGGTCACTATGCATTGAAGCCACATTGTGCCACTACATATTGAAGGTATTTGTACTTGCTAGTAGATAACTAGTATTCACAACTCATTACCTTCCACCCTGACCATTTGTGACTCGTGTTGTGTGTTGTCAAAGTTCACCACACTTAGTGACATGATTTGGTCATGGTCAGTGACATATGCCTACTTTCGTTGGTCGTCGTGCATGGTGTCTACACCGTGCCACAATGTATTGAAGCCCCTTGTGCTTGCTATGTGATACTTGGTGTTCCCAAACCATTCTTTCCCCCTCTGACCATTTGTGACTCGTATTATGAGTTGTCAACGTTCACCACACACAGCGGGTTTCTTTGGTCAAAGGCAGTACATATGCCTACTTTGGTCGGTCATTGTACATGGTAGCCACACCGTGCTACTACTGAATGAAGGTTGTTGTACTTGGTAGTTGAGAACCGATACTCCCATAGCATTGTTTCTTGTCCTGACCATTTGTGACTCATGTTATGGTTGGTCAACGTTCACCACCCATATTGAAATCATGTGGTCATGATCAGTGACATATGCCTAATTTGGTTCTCTGGTGTGCATATTAGCCACACCGTGCCACTACATATTGAGGTTCGTTGTTCTTTCTAGTCAATACAGAGGCTTCCCAACCCATTGTCTCTCCCTCTGACCATTTGAGACTCGTGTTATGAGATGTCAATGTTGACCACACATAGTGGTTTTATTCAATTGTACTCAGTGACGTATGCATCCTTTGCTTTGTCACTCTGCACGCTAGCCATACCGTGCCACTACTTGTTGAAGGTCTTTGTACTTGCTAGTTGATAACTAATGTTCCCAACCCATTGTTTTCCCCCTCTGACCATTTGTGACTCCTATTATTGGTTTTCAATGTTGACCACATGAAGTGAAATTCTTTCGTCATGTTCAGTGACATGTGCATACTTTGGATGGTCACTGTGCATTGAAGCCACATTGTGCCACTACATATTGAAGGTATTTGTATTTGCTGGTAGATAACTAGTATTCACAAACCATTACCTTCCATCCTGACCATTTGTGACTCGTGTTGTGAGTAGTAAACGTTTACCACACTTAGTGACATTACTTGGTCATGGTCAGTGACATATGCCTACTTTGGTTGGTCATCGTGCATGGTCTCCACACTGTGCCACAGCGTATTGAAGCCCCTTGTGCTTGCTATGTGATAGTCGGTGTTTCCAAACCATTGTTTCCCCCTCTGACCATTTGTGACTTGTATTATGGGTTGTGAATGTTGACCACACACAGTGGGTTTCTTTGGTCAAAGACAGTACATATGCCTACTTTGGTCGGTCATTGAACATGGTAGCCACACCGTGCTACTACTAAATGAAGGTCGTTGTACTTGGTAGTTGAGAGGCAATATTCCCATAGCATTGTTTCTTGTCTTGACCGTTTGTGACTCGTGTTATGGTTGGTCAACGTTGACCACTCATATTGAAATCATGTGGTCATGATCAGTGACATATGCCAAATTTGGTTGTCTGGTGTGCATGTTAGCCACACCGTGCCACTACGTATTGAGGTTTTTTGTCCTTTCTAGTCAATACATAGGCTTCCCAACCCATTGTCTTCCCCTCTGACCATTTGTGACTCGTGTTATGAGTTGTCAATGTTGACCACACATAGTGGACTTATTCAGTTGTAGTTAGTGGCGAATGCATCCTTTGGTTGGTCACTTTGCACGCTAGCCATACCGTGCCACTACTTGTTGAATGTCTTTGTACTTGCTAGTTGATAACTAATGTTCCCAACCCATTGTTTTCCCCTCTGACGATTTGTGACTCGTATTATTCTTGTTCAACGTTGACCACATGAAGTGAAGTTATTTCGTCATGGTAAGTGACACATGCATACTTTGGGTGGTCACTGTGCATCTGTGTTGGCTTTGGCCCATCGCCCATCGATGCCCATCAATGCCCATCAATCAATCGATGGACCCCCATCTAGGGGCATCGATGTGGCCCCTCATGAAAGGGGCGCAGAACTGCCCAGAACTCCACAGATGCTTTGGTTTTGGGCACATTCACAACATGTATATGGCATTCACACCTTCTACAGAAGTACATTAGAAACCAGAATGACACCATTATCATTGTTTCATCCATTCCATGGACTGTGGCATTGCAATCCATAATGCATCAGTCACATTCATATCCTACTATCCACACACATTTATGTGGCCTTATGTACAATGGTTTGCAATTACTAGCAGTTGTATGACTTCTCTGCATCCATGTCCACTTCACAGACTACATTGCTTTAATCTCCAAACAAGCACAAGCAAACATTGCAAAGGGGAGTGCAGCAAACATTGCTTGATAGAATGATCCAGGACAAGTGACAAGTGAGTATGACAATGACAATGAGAATGTAAATCTACTTCTACTTCTGCTTGCGCTTTGCTGCCTTCAATGCAACAGCCCTGATTGCTACATCTGCTGCACGCTTCATAGCTGCTGCTTTGGCTGCACCAGGCTTTGTTGTGGCCCTTGCAGCAGGTCCAACTCTCGAGGCTGCAGTGGATCCCTTGCGTTTATGTGATACTGCAGTATCCTGTATCCCTTTTTCTGTGCCTGGTGTTTCTCCTGCTGCAGTGGTAGCAGCTGGCACGTCCTGGACAGGTCCACCTTCACACCCTTCACCCTGCTCACCCCCTTCACCCCCTTCACCTCCCCCACCCCCTCCACCCTACTTGTTGGTGGCTCCCTTGTCTGCTATCTGCTCTCTGCCCTATCCATGTGCAACTCCCTCATCCTTCTCTTTCTCCCCTTCATCATCATCCTCCTCGTCCTCAGCTCCCTCGTCCCTTGGAGCCTTGTTGGATGATGGAGTCACCTGCTCACGGACACGCACAGGCTGGGCATGTGGCAGCCCTGGAAGATCTGTCATGACACGCACGGTTGCCATGAGCTCCACAAAATCATCTTCTATTTCTGGAAGCTCCTCTTCCTCCTCTTCTCCCTCATTGTCACTCTCCATGTCATCCTCAGGCTCACTGAGAACCCCTTCCTCTTCCACAATGTCTCCATCGTCCTCACTTGCTTCTGCTTCTTCATTTGCTCCTGCCTCTGCAACTGCTTCTGCTTCAGCTGCTCCTCCAAGCCCTGCTGCTGCCCTCTTGCCCCCAGTCCGCCCATACTGCTTCCGCAATCGCACGTTGCAGCAAACCAAGAGCTCCAGCATCTCCACCTTCAGCCTGTTGCGCCTGGCAGTGTGAATCAGCTCGTGCGTTGAAAAAACACGCTCAGACTCAGAGGATGCGCATGGCTGAGACAAGACTTTCAGGGCAAGATTGCGCAGCATAGGCAAGTGGCACATGTAGTTCACGTGCCACTCGACCGCTGTCGTTGTACCACACTGCACCTTGGCAACAGCTGCAATGGCCTTAGCATTCCGTCGCGGGGTGACCATGGGATCCGTATCCACCATCGTCTGGGATTTCTTGAATGCCCCAATCTCCTTCATCACCTGGTCCTGGTTATTTTCTGGAACCAGCGCCTCAACAACCATCTGCCAAGCTGCCAAAGTGGTGTTGTCCTGTGATAGGTCATTGCCGAAGTGCTCTGGGTGGAGACGGCGAGCAGCAGCATACAAAGGACAAGACATGTCCTTC
>SZWC01007892.1:112484-122711 GCA_023375785.1 Penium margaritaceum
CAGAAAAACAGTGGTCAGAAACACAGTGGTCACAAACACAGTGGTCAGAAACACACGTGTCAGAAACATACTGGTCAATAGCACAGTGGTAAGACAGATGATGTTCAGAAACACAGTGATCAGAACAACAATGGTCAGAAACACACTAGTCTGGAACACAGTGGTTAGAAACACAGTGGTCAGAAACAAAGTGGTAAAAAACACAGCAATCAGAAACACAATGGTCAGAAACACAATGGTCACAACCATAGTGCTCAGAAACACACTGGTCAGAAACACAGTGGTCAGAAACACAGTGGTCAGCAACACAGTTCTCAGAAATACACTGGTCAGAAACACAGTGGTAAGAAGCACACTGGTCAGAAACACAGTGGTCATAAACAAAGTGGTCAGAAACAAAGTGTTCATAAACACAGTGGTCAGAAACACACTGGTCAGAAACATGGTGGTCAGAAACACAGTGGCCAGAAACACAGCGGTCAGAAACACAGTGGTCCGAAACACAATGGTTGGAAACTCCATGGTCGTAAACACACCGGTCTGAAAGAGAGGGGTCAGAAACAAAGTGGTCAGACACACACTGGTCGGAAACACAGTGGTCGGAAACACGGTGGTCGGAAACACATTGGTCAGAAACACAGTGGTCCGAAACACAATGGTTGGAAACTCCATGGTCGTAAACACACCGGTCTGAAAGAGAGGGGTCAGAAACAAAGTGGTCAGACACACACTGGTCGGAAACACAGTGGTCGGAAACACGGTGGTCGGAAACACATTGGTCAGAAACACAGTGGTCCGAAACACAATGGTTGGAAACTCCATGGTCGTAAACACACCGGTCTGAAAGAGAGGGGTCAGAAACAAAGTGGTCAGACACACACTGGTCGGAAACACAGTGGTCGGAAACACGGTGGTCGGAAACACATTGGTCAGAAACACAGTGGTCCGAAACACAATGGTTGGAAACTCCATGGTCGTAAACACACCGGTCTGAAAGAGAGGGGTCAGAAACAAAGTGGTCAGACACACACTGGTCGGAAACACAGTGGTCGGAAACACGGTGGTCGGAAACACATTGGTCAGAAACACAGTGGTCCGAAACACAATGGTTGGAAACTCCATGGTCGTAAACACACCGGTCTGAAAGAGAGGGGTCAGAAACAAAGTGGTCAGACACACACTGGTCGGAAACACAGTGGTCGGAAACACGGTGGTCGGAAACACATTGGTCAGAAACACAGTGGTCCGAAACACAATGGTTGGAAACTCCATGGTCGTAAACACACCGGTCTGAAAGAGAGGGGTCAGAAACAAAGTGGTCAGACACACACTGGTCGGAAACACAGTGGTCGGAAACACGGTGGTCGGAAACACATTGGTCAGAAACACAGTGGTCCGAAACACAATGGTTGGAAACTCCATGGTCGTAAACACACCGGTCTGAAAGAGAGGGGTCAGAAACAAAGTGGTCAGACACACACTGGTCGGAAACACAGTGGTCGGAAACACGGTGGTCGGAAACACATTGGTCAGAAACACAGTGGTCCGAAACACAATGGTTGGAAACTCCATGGTCGTAAACACACCGGTCTGAAAGAGAGGGGTCAGAAACAAAGTGGTCAGACACACACTGGTCGGAAACACAGTGGTCGGAAACACGGTGGTCGGAAACACATTGGTCAGAAACACAGTGGTCCGAAACACAATGGTTGGAAACTCCATGGTCGTAAACACACCGGTCTGAAAGAGAGGGGTCAGAAACAAAGTGGTCAGAAACACAGCGGTAAGAAACACAGTGGTCAGGAGCACAGTGGTCAGAAACACAGTGGTCAAAAACACAGTGGTCAGAAACACAGTGGTCAGAAAGACAGTGGTCTGAAACACAGTGGTCAGATACACGGTGGTCAGAAACACACTGGTAAGAAAAACACTGGTCAGAAACTCACTTGTCAGAAATACAGTGGTCAGAAACACACTGGTCAGAAACACACTGGTCAGAAACACACTGGTCAGAAACATGGTGGTCAGAAACACAGTGGTCAGGACACACTGGTCAGACACACAGTGGTCAGAAACACAATGGTAGAAACACTCTGGTCAGAAACGCACTGGTCATAGACACACTGGTCAGAAACACACTGGTCAGAAACACTGTAATCAGAAACACAGTGGTCAGAAACGCAGTGGTCAGAAACACAGTGGTCTGAAACACAGTCGTCAGAAACACACTGGCCAGAAACTCAGTGGTCAGAAACACAGTGGTCAGAAACACTTTGGTCAGAAACACAGTGGTCAGAAACACGGTGGTCAGAAACACAGTGGTCAGAAACACAATTGTTAGAAACACAATGGTCAGAAACACAGTGGTCAGAAACACAGTGGTCAGAAACACAGTGGCAAGAAACACAATGGACAGAAACACAATGGTCAGGAACACACTGGTCAGAAACACAGTGGTCAGAAAGAAAGTGGTCACAAACACAGTGGTCAGAAACACACTGGTCAATAACACAGTGGTAAGATAGACAATGTTCAGAAACACAGTGGTCAGAAAAACAATGGTAAGAAACACACTAGTCAGGAACAAAGTGGTCAGAAACACAGTGGTCAGAAGGACAGTGGTCAGAAACACAGCTGTCAGAAACACAATGGTCAGAAACCCACTGGTCAGAAACACAGTGGTCAGAAACACAGTGGTCAGAAACATAGTGGTCAGAAATACACTGGTCAGAAACACAGTGGTCAGAAACACTCTGGTCAAAAACACAGTGGCCATAAACACTGTGGTCAAAAAGAAAGTGTTCATAACACGGTTGTCAGAAACACACTGGTTAGAAACACAGTGGTCGGAAACACAGTGGTCAGAAACATAGTGGTCAGAAACTCAGTGGTCAGAAACACAGTTCTCAGAAACACACTGGTCAGAAACACAGATGTCATAAACACAGTGGTCAGAAACACAATGGTCATAAACACAGTGGTCAGAAACACCCTGGTCAGAAACACAATGGTCATAAACACACTGGTCAGAAACATACTGGTCAGAAACACACTGGTCAGAAACACAGTGGTCAGAAGCACAGTGGTCAGAAACATGGTGGTCAGAAACACAGTGTTTAGAAACACGATGGTCTGAAACACACTGATCAAAAACACAGTGGTATTAAACACAGTGGTCAGAATCACAGTGGTCAGAAACACGGTGGTCAGAAACACAGTGGTCAGAAACATAGTTGTCAGAAACACACTGGTCAAAGACACACTGGTCAGAAACACAGTGGTCAGAAACACAGTGGTCAGAAACACAATGGTCAGAAACACAGTGGTCCAAAGCACAGTGGTCAGAAACACGCTGGTCAGAAACACACTGGTCAGAATCACGCTGGTCAGAAACACAGTGGTGAGAAACACATTGGTCATAAACACACTGGTCAGGACCACAGAGGTCAGAAACACAGTGGTCAGAAACACAGTGATCATAAACACAGTGGTCAGAAACACAATAGTCAGAAATACAGTGGTCAGAAACATGCTGGCCATAAACACACTGGTCAGAAACACAGTGTTCCGAAACACAGTGGTTAGAAAGTCAGTGGTCAGAAACACACCGGTCAGAAAGAGAGGGGTCACAAACACAATGGTCAGAATTACAGTGGTCAGATATACAATGGTCAGAAACACCGTGGTAAGAGATACAGTAGTCAGAAACACAGTGGTCAGAAACTCAGTGGTCAGAAACACAGTGGTCAGAAACACAGTGGTCAGGAACACAGTGGTCAGAGGCACAGTGGTCAGAAAGACAGTGGTCAGAAACTCAGTGGTCAGAAACATAGTTGTCAGAAACACACTGGTCAAAAACACAGTGGTAAGAAACACAGTGGTCGGAAACACAGTGGTCAAAAACACAATGGTCAGTATTACAGTGGTCAGATATACAATGGTCAGAAACACCGTGGTAAGAGATACAGTAGTCAGAAACACACTGGTCAAAAACACAGTGGTAAGAAACACAGTGGTCGGAAACACAGTGGTCAAAAACACAATGGTCAGTATTACAGTGGTCAGATATACAATGGTCAGAAACACCGTGGTAAGAGATACAGTAGTCAGAAACACAGTGGTCAAAAACACAATGGTCAGAATTACAGTGGTCAGATATACAATGGTCAGAAACACCGTGGTAAGAGATACAGTAGTCAGAAACACAGTGGTCAGAAACTCAGTGGTCAGAAACACAGTGGTCAGAAACACAGTGGTCAGGAACACAGTGGTCAGAAACACAGTGGTCAGAAACACAGTGGTTAGAAACACAGTGGTCTGAAACACAGTGGTCAGATACACAGTGGTCATAAACACACTGGTAAGAAACACATTGGTCAGAAACACACTGGTCAGAAACACGGTGGTCAGAAACACACTGGTCAGAAACACACTGGTCAGAAACACACTGGTCAGAAACACAGTGGTCAGAAACACAGTGGTCAGAAACACACTAGTCAGAAACACAGTGGTTAGAAACACAGTGGTAGAAACACTCAGGTCAGAAACACACTGGTCATAGACACACTGGTCAGAAACACACTGGTCAGTAACACAGTGCTCAGAAACACAGTGGTCAGAAACACACTGGTCAGAAACACACTGGTCAGAACCACTGTAATCGGAAACACAGTGGTAAGAAACACAGTGGTCAGAAACAAACTGGTTAGAAACACAGTGGTCAGAAACACAGTGGTCAGAGACACACAGGTCAGAAACACACTGGTCAGAAACAAGGTAGTCAGAAACACACTGGTGAGAAACACAGTTGTCAGAAACACAGTGGTCAGAAGCACACTGGTCAGAAACACGGTGGTCAGAAACACAGTGGTCAGAAACACAGTCATCATGAACACATTCATCAGAAACCCAGTGGTCAGAAACACAGTGGTCATAAACACTCTGGTCACAAACACAGTGGTCAGAAATACAGTGGTAAGAAACACAGTGGTCAGAAACACAGTGGTTAGAAACACACTGGTCAGAAACACAGTGGTCGGAAACACAGTGGTCAGAAACACAGTGGCAAGAAACACAATTGTCAGAAACACAATGGTCAGGAACTCACTGGTCAGAATCACAGTGGTCAGAAACACAGTGGTCACAAACACAGAGGTTAGAAACACACTGGTCAATATCACAGTGGTAAGACAGACAATGTTTAGAAACACAGTGATCAAAAAAACAATGGTAAAAAACACACTAGTCAGGAACACAGTGGTCAGAAACACGGTGGTCCGAAACATTGCAGTCAGAAACACAATGGTCATAAACACAATGGTCAGAAACACAGTGGTCAGAGACACACTGGTCAGAAACACAGTGGTCAGAAAAACAGTGGGCATATATACACCGGTCAGAAACACAGTCGTCAGAAACACATTGGTCAGAAAGACAGTGGCCATAAACACAGTGGTCAGAAACATAGTGTTCATAAACACAGTGTTCAGAAACACACTGGTCAGGAACACAGTGGTGAAAAACACAGTGGTCAGAAACACAGTGGTCAGAAATTCAGTGGTCAGAAACTCAGTGGTCAGAAACACAGTGGTCAGAGGCACAGTGGTCAGAAACACAGTGGTCAGAAACACAGCGGTCAGAAACACAATGGTCAGAAACACACTGGTCAGAAACACAGTGGTCAGAAACACACTGGTCAGAAACACATTTGTCAGAAAAACAGTGGTCAGAAACACACTGATCAGAAACACGGTGCTCAGAAACACACTGGAAAGAAATACAGCTGTCACAAACACAGTGGTCAGAAACACAGTGGTCATAAACACAGTGGTCAGAAACACACTGGCCAGAAACACAGTCGTAATAAACACACTGGTCAGAAACACGGTGGTCAGAAACACAGTGGTCAGAAACACACTGGTCAGACACATACTGGTCAGAAACATACTGGTAAGAAACACAGTGGTGAGAAACACAGTGGTCAGAAACACGGTGGTCAGAAACACAATTGTCAGAAACACAATGGTCTGAAACACAATGATCAGAAACACAGTGGTATTAAACACAGTGGTCAGAATCACAGTGGTCAGAAACACAGTGGTCAGAAACACAGTTGTCATAAACACACTGGTCAAAGACACACTTGTCAGAAAGACAGCGGTCAGAAACACAGTGGTCAGAAACACACTGGTCCGAAACACAGTGGTCATAAAAACAGTGGTCGGAAACACACTGGTCAGAAATACAGTGGTCACAAAGACACTGGTTAGAAACACACCAGTCAGAAACACAGTGACCAGAAACACAGCAGTCTGAAACACAGTGGTCAGAAACACAGTGGTCAGAAGCACTGTGGTCAGAAAAACAGTGGTCAGCAACACACTGGTCAGAAAAACAGTTGTCAGAATAACAGTTGTCCGAAAAACAGTGGTCTGAAACACAGTGGTCAGAAACACACTGGTAAGAAACAAAGTGGTCAGAAACACAGTGGTCAGAAACACGGTGGTATGAAACAGAGTGGTCAAATACACGGTTGTCAGAAACACACTGGTCAGAAACACACTGGTCAGAAACACAGCGGTCAGAAACAAATTGGTTAGAAACGCACTTGTCAGAAACACAGTGGTCAGAAACACGCTGGTCAGAAACACAGTGGTCATAAACACGGTGGTCAGAAACACGGTGGTCTGAAACAGAGTGGTCAAATACACGGTTGTCAGAAACACACTGGTCAGAAACACACTGGTCAGAAACACAGCGGTCAGAAACAAATTGGTTAGAAACGCACTTGTCAGAAACACAGTGGTCAGAAACACGCTGGTCAGAAACACAGTGGTCATGAACACCGTGGTCAGAAACACACTGGTCAGAAACACAGTGGTCGGAAACACACAAGTCAGAAAAACAGTGGTGAGAAACACAGGGGTATAAAAACTATGGTCAGGAACAAACTGGTTACAAACACACTGGTCTGAAACACACATGTCAGAAACACAGTGATCAGAAACACAGTGGTCAGAAACACAGTGGTCAGAAACATACTGGTAAGAAACATAATGCTGAGAAACACACTGGTCAGAAACAAAGTGGTTAGAAAGACACTGGTAAGAAACACAGTGGTCAGAAACACACTGGTCAGAAACACAGTGGTCAGAAACACACTGGTCAGAAACACAGTGGTCAGAAACACAGTGGTCAGAAACACACTGGTAAGAAACACAGTGGTCAGAAACACACTGGTCAGAAACACAGTGGTCAGAAACACACTGGTCAGAAACACAGTGGTCAGAAACACAGTGGTCAGAAACACAGTCATCATAAACACACTGGTCAGAAACTCAGTGGTCAGAAACACAGTGGTCATAAACACTCTGGTCAGAAACACAGTGGTCAGAAATACAGTGGTAAGAAACACATTGGTCAGAAACACAGTGGTTAGAAACACACTGGTCAGAAACACAGTGGTCGGAAACACAGTGGTCAGAAACACAGTGGAAAGAAACACAATTCTCAGAAACACAGTGGTCAGGAACACACTGGTCAGAAACACGGTGGTCAGAAACACATTGGTCACAAACACAGAGGTCAGAAACACACGTGTCAGAAACACACTGGTCAATATCACAGTGGTAAGACAGATAATGTTCAGAAACAGAGTGATCAGAAAAACAATGGTAACAGACACACTAGTCAGGAACACAGTGGTCAGAAACACGGTGGTCCGAAACATTGCAGTCAGAAACACAATGGTCATAAACACAATGGTCAGAAACACAGTGGTCAGAAACACACTGGTCAGAAACACAGTGGTCAGAAACACAGTGGTCAGGAATACACCGGTCAGAAACACAGTCGTCAGAAACACACTGGTCAGAAAGACAGTGGTCATAAACACAGTGGTCAGAAACATAGTGTTCATAAACACAGTGTTCAGAAACACACTGGTCAGAAACACAGTGGTAGAAAACACAGTGGTCAGAAACACAGTGGTCAGAAACTCAGTGGTCAGAAACTCAGTGGTCAGAAACACAGTGGTCAGAGGCACACTGGTTAGAAACAATGTGGTCAGAAACACAGCGGTCAGAAACACAATGGTCAGAAACACACTGATCAGAAACACAGTGGTCAGAAACACACTGGTCAGAAACACAGTTGTGAGGAACACAGTGGTCAGAAACACATTGTTCAGAAACACGGTGCTCAGAAACACACTGGACAGAAATACAGCTGTCACAAACACAGTGGTCAGAAACACAGTGGTCATAAACACAGTGGTCAGAAACACACTGATCAGAAACACAGTGGTAATAAACACACTGGTCAGAAACACGGTGGTCAGAAACACAGTGGTCAGAAACACACTGGTCAGACACGTACTGGTCAGAAGCATACTGGTCAGAAACACAGTGGTGAGAAACACAGTGGTCAGAAACACGGTGGTCAGAAACACAGTGGTCAGAAACACAATGGTCTGAAACAAAATGATCAGAAACACAGTGGTATTAAACACAGTGGTCAGAATCACTGTGATCAGAAACACAGTGGTCAGAAACACAGTTGTCATAAACACACTGGTCAAAGACACACTGGTCAGAAAGACAGCGGTCAGAAACACAGTGGTCAGAAACACACTGGTCCGAAACACAGCGGTCATAAAAACAGTGGTCGGAAACACACTGGTCAGAAATACAGTGGTCACAAAGACACTGGTTAGAAACACACCAGTCAGAAACACAGTGACCAGAAACACAGCAGTCTGAAACACAGTGGTCAGAAACACAGTGGTCAGAAGCACTGTGGTCAGAAAAACAGTGGTCAGCAACACACTGGTCAGAAAAACAGTTGTCAGAATCACAGTTGTCCGAAAAACAGTGGTCTGAAACACAGTGGTCAGAAGCACACTGGTAAGAAACACAGTGGTCAGAAACACAGTGGTCAGAAACACGGTGGTATGAAACAGAGTGGTCAAATACACGGTTGTCAGAAACACACTGGTCAGAAACACACTGGTCAGAAACACAGCGGTCAGAAACAAATTGGTTAGAAACGCACTTGTCAGAAACACAGTGGTCAGAAACACGCTGGTCAGAAACACAGTGGTCAGAAACACCGTGGTCAGAAACACACTGGTGAGAAACACAGTGGTCGGAAACACACAAGTCAGAAAAACAGTGGTGAGAAACACAGGGGTAGAAAAACTATGGTCAGGAACACACTGGTCACAAACACACTGGTCTGAAACACACATGTCAGAAACACAGTGATCAGAAACACAGTGGTCAGAAACACAGTGGTCAGAAACATACTGGTAAGAAACATAGTGCTGAGAAACACACTGGTCAGAAACAAAGTGGTTAGAAAGACACTGGTAAGAAACACACTGGTCAGAAACACACTGGTCAGAAACACAGTGGTCAGAAACACACTGGTCAGAAACACAGTGGTCAGAATCACAGTGGTCAGAAACACAGTCATCATAAACACACTGGTCAGAAACTCAGTGGTCAGAAAGAGAGTGGTCATAAACACTCTGGTCAGAAACACAGTGGTCAGAAATACAGTGGTAAGAAACACATTGGTCAGAAACACAGTGGTTAGAAACACACTGGTCAGAAACACAGTGGTCGGAAACACAGTGGTCAGAGACACAGTGGCAGGAAACACAATTCTCAGAAACACAGTGGTCAGGAACACACTGGTCAGAAACACGGTGGTCAGAAACACATTGGTCACAAACACAGAGGTCAGAAACACACGTGTCAGAAACACACTGGTCAATATCACAGTGGTAAGACAGATAATGTTCAGAAACACAGTGATCAGAAAAACAATGGTAAAAGACACACTAGTCAGGAACACAGTGGTCAGAAACACGGTGGTCCGAAACATTGCTGTCAGAAACACAATGGTCATAAACACAATGGTCAGAACCACAGTGGACAGAAACACACTGGTCAGAAACACAGTGGTCAGAAACACAGTGGTCAGGAATACACCGGTCAGAAACACAGTCGTCAGAAACACACTGGTCAGAAAGACAGTGGTCATAAACACAGTGGTCAGAAACATAGTGTTCATAAACACAGTGTTCAGAAACACACTGGTCAGAAACACAGTGGTAAAAAACACAGTGGTCAGAAACACAGTGGTCAGAAACTTAGTGGTCAGAACTCAGTGGTCAGAAACACAGTGGTCAGAGGCACAGTGGTCAGAAACAATGTGGTCAGA
>SZWC01007893.1:0-15005 GCA_023375785.1 Penium margaritaceum
TACCCCAAATCTCGGTATCGATATCGAGATCGATATCGACTCGATATCGATACCGATATCGATATTCGATATCGAGGTCGATATCGATATCGATACCGGTTTCGATACTGAAAAAACCCCACCCTAGTGGCGGACGCATTGACAGGCCGGATGCGGCAAAGTGGAAGGAGGCAGTGGACAACGAGCTCGCGTCCAATGAGGAGAATGGGACATGGGTTCTGGTGGACAGGCCCCCAAACGCCCACGTTCTGGGGTCGAAGTGGGTTCTTCGGAAGAAGGTGAAGCAGGATGACACAATTGACAAATACGAGGCGAGAGTTGTGGCGAAAATATTCTATCAGCGCCCAGACTCAGAGTATTAGCAGACCTTTGCGCCAGTCATCACCTTCGCCTCCCTCACATCCATGCTGGCCACTGCTGTTGCCAAAGACTTGGAGATGCACCACATAGACGTAAAGACAGCTTTCCTTTAGGGGAAGTTGGACAAAGAGCTGTTGATGAAGGTGTTTGAGGGAGTCAAGGCTCTGGAGGGCAAGGTGTGCAGACTCATCAAAGCGCTCTACGGATTGAAACACGCTCCAAGGATGTGGTACAGGGAGATTGACGGCTTCATGGTCAGACTTGCTTTAACGCACAATCAGAACGACGTTGGTGTCTACGTGCGCAAGAATGAGCAAGGTCTGATGCTGGTCGCATTATATGAGGATGACCTCATCATTTGCTAGTCTTTCGTCGAGTTGCTGAATAAGCTAAAGACAAGCCTCAGGAGCACTTTCAAGATACCCATTGTTGAGTGCAACCTACGCTACTAGTGCTAGTGCACTTTCTCACTACCCACTGGGAACCGCCGCCGCAACGACGAAACGGCGGCAAGCAGCTGCAGCTGCAGCAGCTGCGGCCAAGCGCAAGCAGCACGCCACGCCAGCTCCATCGGCCATGGAGGAAGACGGTCTCTGCCCTTCTCTGCCTGCGGCTGCCCCTATGGAGCCGGGCCTGCTTCCAGCCGGCCCCTCGGCTCCTCCCCTTCCTCTTCCTCCAGTCTCTCCCACCTTACCTGCAGTGGCGGACCTGGTCAGACCCTGGGCACCCCTTTTGGACTCCGTGCGCGGCGCCAGCAGGGTTCTTTCTCGTGACCTGCCCCGCTCCGCGCCTGGACTGGCCGTGTTGGACTCTACNGACGGCGTCCAGCAGGCCCTCCAGCGTGCGCATGGCCAGCTTCAGGAGGTAGCTGAGGGCGTCCAGGACGTCGGGTCTGCCCAGCGGCGCTTGGCCTTTTTCTTGAGCGTCATGTCCGCGGATCTCTTCAACGGCCTGCACCACAACTTCCTCCGCCTTCTTGGAGAGCAAGAAACCGCGTTTCGCACGCAGGTGGAGGGCTTGGAGCATCTGCACAACCTTTCTTTGTGCAACACTGCCCACCTCAACAGTCGGCTGGAGGCTTTGCAACGTGCGAAGGCCACAGCCGCGGAGGCCACTGCTTCTGCCCACCGGGCAGACCATGCGCACCTTCAGGACGTCGCTGCTGCCCTCCACACCTCCGTCAACGGCCTGCACCATAGCGCCAACAGTCTCATCACGGGTCTTCTCCGCCCTTGGCTTCCCCAGGACGACGCAGCTGCCCCACCCGCGGAGGAGGGACTCCGCCGGCTCTCCGATGCGCTCCATGCGGCCCTCACCTCCGATGCACCTGCACGGAGTGCTGCTCCCCAGCCGCAGCCGCTCTCCCTGCACCCAGACCTCCATGCTCAGCTGCAGGCTGTGCTTGCAGGGCAGGCCCGCATGGAGGACCGCCTCCTCCAGCACGAGCGCTTGCTCGGGGAGATCCGCGCGGCGCTCGACCGTGGGCAGCCCAACTCCGCAACCCCCCCTCATGGGCTGCCCGTCTCGGCGGCTGCCGCCTCACCGGCGGTTCCGTCTGCGGCAGCGGTACCTCCACCGGTTGCTGCCACTCCTCCTCCAGCGGCAGTTCGGGTGGTGCAGCAGGATCGGCACGAACAGCGGCCGCCACACCAGCAGCCACCGCCGCAACAGCAGCAGCGGCAGCAGCACCAGCGGCCGCAGCCGCAGCAGCCGCGGCATCGACAGCCTCCCGAGCAGGGGCGGCAGCAGCAGCGCCAACCCTCCCCACGGCAGCAGCGGCCGCAGCAGCAACCCCCAGAGCAGCGTGGTCAACAGCCACTGGGAGGTCCTCAGCCACAGCGACAGTAGCAGCTCAACAGCTCGAGCAGCAGCAGCGGTGGCAGCAGCAGCAGCTTCATCTGCGGCTCCAGCACCAGGAGCGCCTACGACAGCTGCCCCTTCAGGAGAGCCGCCATACCTCACAGGGGAGCCGCGATGGGGGCTCCCCATCAACTGCCCGCCCCACAACTGCTTCGTCACCATCGCCATGGCTGGAGCGCTCTGTCGCGGAGCGCAAGCGCCACCTTCACTACCTCCTCTCCCGTCGCTTCCTCTATCCGGCGCAGCACTCCCGGCTCTGCGCCATAGCCCTCTCACTTGACCTGGACCTCTCCTCTTTCTCCCTGTCGCCGGTGTTTGCGACGGACCCTGCCCCCGGGACGCCGGTCCTCCTCCGGGGTCCCTCACCTTCTCTCCCTCCCCGTTGCTCGGCCCCCCTCCCTCTGGCCAGCCGATCTACGTCACCAGCCCACCGGCCTTCTTTTCTTCCCACCCCTTCCCTCCCTCACCCATCCTCCCCTTCGGCCCTACGCCCGCAGCAGGGGGGGGGCTTGGGCTAGGTGATCAGCCCCGACTTCCTGGCCACTTGTCTTCGGGGCGGCATTCGGGATGTCCCCCTTCGCTGCGGGGCTGCTCTGCAGTAGACTCCCCCATTGATCGTGCCAGTGTCCAGCAGCCTCTGCGGACGTATCACCGCCGTGGTGCCGCGGCCCCGTCAAGCAGCACCATTGGGTCGGGGGACGCTGGGCAGTCCACTCCTGCTCCTCCCCTCGCCTTAGCGGTCCGGCCGCCCGAGCCGCGGCAGGTCCGGGATGGAGACCGTCCTTTCTGAAACTTCTTTCACGGGGCGGCGGAGACGACAGGTGGACTCTGGGGGGGAGCTGGGGCGGTCCTCTACTCCCCAGACGGAGAGGCACTTCTTTCGGCCGTTGAGTGCCTCCAGGATGCCGTGACCAACAACCAGGCGGAGTACGCGGCCTTGCACCTTGGCCTCCATCTCGCGACCAGGGCAGGGGCACATCGAAGCTCGTGCTGGGCGACTCCAAGTTGGTCATCTGCCAGATGCGTGGACAGTGGCGCATCAACCACCCCGCCCTGCGTCTCCGCCGTCGAGACGCCATGGCGGCAGCTGCGGCAATCGGCATAGTGGCCTTTCATTGGCTACCGCGGGCGCGCAACCAGGTGGCGGACGCCCTCTCGCGTGGAGGTCTTGCGCGCCCAGACTATGGGAAGGACATCTCTGATGGGCTGCTACCGTGTGCCAGCGCCCTCGCCCCTACAGTGTTGCTGGATACCTCCCTCCTCGTTTCCCAGGGCCTCGCGGCATTTTTGGCTGCCTCCTCCACCCACCCTCCGCCGACAGACCTCCTCATTCAAGAGGCCTGGGATTCGCTTGCAGACTTCTGTTGGGAGCGCCTGGGTGGTCTACTGCCGATCCCACAGGAGCCATCTACATCTGCATTTGTCTCCGCGCCTGCAGTCTACCCACGTCTCTATGGGGAGCCTCGCCGCCGTGTCGCTGCCATCTTCGAGCGTCTTTGCCGCTGGGCCACGGATCCCCTCTCTTCTCCCGACTCTGCGCGTGAGCGATGGCTCCTGCTGCTCCACTTCCAGCTTTTACTCTGCAGAGTGGCCACCGATATTGAGCTCGCCGGGGAGGACGTTCTGGCCTCTTCTTTCTTGCGGCATCAGGGACACCGCGCCCACAGGCAGCGTTCGCGTCGACGTCGCACTCGGTCCGTCTCCGATGTTCTACTGGAGCGCTGCAGCCGTTTTGAGGGCGGCGACTGGGCCGGCCTCGCGGAGGAGGCGGCTATGGAGACTCGCCCAGCNAGCGATGGCTCCTGCTGCTCCACTTCCAGCTTTTACTCTGCAGAGTGGCCACCGATATTGAGCTCGCCGGGGAGGACGTGCTGGCCTCTTCTTTCTTGCGGCATCAGGGACACCGCGCCCACAGGCAGCGTTCGCGTCGACGTCGCACTCGGTCCGTCTCCGATGTTCTACTGGAGCGCTGCAGCCGTTTTGAGGGCGGCGACTGGGCCGGCCTCGCGGAGGAGGCGGCTATGGAGACTCGCCCAGCACTTTGCGCTTCTCTCACCCCGTGCCGGCTGACGCGGCGTTCGGCAGCAGAGGCAGAGCTGGAGGCAGCTGCCCGACGCCAGCGTGCAGTCACCCTCGTTCACGCAGGGAACCCGGCCAGGGCCATGCACTTGTTCGAGTCCCATCCCTCGGCAGCGGGCACCCAGGACACGCTACGGGCCTTGCAGGAGCGCCACCCTCCGTCCACCCTTCTGCCACCGGAATGGGTGGAGTCGTACGTCCCACCGCCCCCAGCACCGGGGGAGGAGGCTCACTGCCGATCTACTCCTCCAGGCCCTCAGGGATGGCCCCAGGGGTTCAGCATCCGGACCGGAGGGTCTTACGACGGACATGCTTCACGATTTTGTCTTGGACACGGCCATGGGGCCCGATGCGCTGCTGGAGGTTTTGGTCGTCATTCTTGGAGGCCAGCTGCCATCAACCGTGGCCCTCCTCCTTGGTCGCAGTCGCCTGATCCCTCTTCTGAAGGAGGCCACGGAGGAGGACGGGGTACGGCCGATAGCGATAGGGGAGGCTTTGCTCTGCCTCGCAGCGCGGGTGCTACTGGCTCGGGACAAGGACAGGATTGCAGCGACCTTGCGACCACTCCAGTTTGGAGTCGGCGTTTTCGACGGGGCAGCCCTCCTGGTCAGGGGCGTCCGGGCTGTCTTGTAGGCGCATCCGTCCCACTGGTTGCTCCGTCTCAACATCCGGAACGCCTTCAACGAGGTGGAGCGTGGGGCAGTCTTCGAGGCTGTCTGCGACCGCGGCTTCGGGTCCTGGATCCCATTCCTGCGGCAGTTCTACCTGGCTCCCACTCAGTTGCTTTTCTTCGGTGTCCGCACCCCCGCAGTCCTCGTGAGCCAGCGCGGTGTCTGTCAGGGTGATCCCATGGGCCCCGTGCTGTTCGACTTGGCGCTGCTTCCAGTCCAAGAGGCCGGCTTGCAGGCCTTGCGACACTCGTCTGGAGAGGCGAGTGGCTTCATGGGTGCCTTTCAGGACGACGGCACGTTTGTCGCGGCCCCTTCTCCCTTGGGCGAATGCTACGAGGCGGTCGTGGCGGCAGCAGCGCGACAGGGCCTCCGAGTGCAGCAGCAGAAGTGCCTCCTCTGGCGACGGTCAGACGACGCCATCCCACTTTCTCTCATGGGCGTCCGCGCATCGACGAGGGGGGTCGTACTTCTCGGCTGCCCGATCGGCGATCCAGACTTCGAGTCCAGCTGGCAGGAGGAGTGGCTCCAGGAGCAGATACGGGGCCTGACGGAATTGCCGCTTTTGCCAGACGCGCAAGCCGCCATGATGTTGCTGCGACTCAGTGTCATCCCGAGAGTCGGCTTTGGATCCGTGCGCTCCCTCCTACTCCTACTTGGCTAGACACCCTGGGCCGGTTTGACGATGCTGTGTGGACGGCGGTCCTGGGCATTGTGGGTCTCACTCACGCGCAGTTGCAGACCCGGGTAGGGGATTTTCAGGCCCTTGCCAGGCGACAGTCGCAGCTTCGCTTACGCGACGGCGGCTGTGGTTTGTTCAGCGCACGCTCCCGGGCCCCCTTGGCATACGTGGCGGCATCGGCGACTCTGCTGTTGGATCTTCTCGCTCTTTTTGGCCCGCTGCTACGAGCTCACTCCGCACCTTCCCTTCTCAGCTCTCTTTGGGACGCGGCGGTGGCCCTTCTTCCGGCCACGGTGCAGGCTCGCTTGCCCTCCTTGTCGGAGCTGCAAATGGGAGCCCCCTTTGACATCTACCAGCAGCTGAGCGCCGACTTCTACCACGACCTCCGCCACGCCTGGGTACAGGATGTTGGGGATGCGGCGATTCGACACTGTACGTGCCCCTCGCAGCAGCAGAGCCAGCCCCACCATGCCACAGAGTGTCGGCGATTGCTTGTCCGCTGGTGTTGGGCGGTCGGCTCGCGGGGCGCAGCACTATGGCTTCAGGCTTCCCCGACGGGTCCCCGCGACCGCGTCCACCTCTCCTCAGCAGATTTCCGACTACACGCACAGCTCTGGCTCGGCCTCCCACTGGGCTACCTCGAGCACTACGGGGTCAGCGGCCTCACCCCAGCCGCGGTGACTCGTCAGCGGGGGTCCAGGTTCATCACGGAGGTCCACCACGCCATCCGTGATGAGTTGGCATGCATCTGTCGCGAGCACTCTCTGCCGACGCGCGTCGAGCCGGGTGGCCTCCTCCCGACTGCCGCTGCCACCCTACGGCCGGACCTCATTTTGGAGGACAGGGAACATGGGGTCATGTGCATCATCGACGTCACCACCGTGGATGCCCACGGCGCGACTGCCACGTCGGAGGGGCGTGCGCTCCGGCACGCGGAGGAGGCCAAACGGACGAAGTACCACCCGGCTCTTGTCCTTCGCCCGGGATGGGTACTCCGCCCGCTCTCCTGGGAGACACTTGGCGGGCTCGGGCCAGCAGCGTGGGATTTTCTCCGCCGCCCCTCCCAGCTTTGCCTCCAGCAGGGACATCAGGGAGCGTCTCCGGAGGACTTGGCAGCCTGGGCGAGCCGATCGGTGGCTTTCTTCGCTCAGCACCTCTCCCTTGCAGGTGTCCGGCGGCAGTGCGCGGTCATCCGCCGCGCTTGCGTGGCCCACGGCCGACCGGATCTGGAGCTCCGCCATGATTTGCAGCAGCGTCCACCAGCTCCGTGGCTCCAGGGCCCGGTTTCCCTCTCAGACCTCCGTTACGTGGAGCCGGTGGACGCCCGTGTGTAGCGGTCCTGGCCACACGGCCTTGCCCGTTAACCCTGTTTTCTCATTTCTATGGATGTGGCTTGTACCATATCTTGTATGCGGTGGTGCGCAGGACATTGGCATCCTCCCCACCATGTGGTATAAAAAGCATTTTGCAAAAAAAAAAAAAAGATAAAGGACATGGATCCTCTCAAGTACCTCAGGATCCCCATCCACCGCAACCAAGCAACAGGTACCATCAAATTGAACTAGACCAAGTACATCATGGAGGTCTTGAAGCGCGACAACATGGAGGACTTCAAACCCATTAGTACGCCCATGACCACAGACTACAAGTTCTCCTCCTCCATAAGCCCCAGCACTGAAACAGAGCTACATGAGATGGAGAACATACCCTACCAGTCAGCTATTTGTAGCCACATGTATGCCATGGTAAGAACACGCCCTGATATCTGCTATGTTGTGGGACAGGTCAGAAGGTTTATGGCCAATCCAGGGCCACAGCATTGGCAAGCCATGAAGCGCATCATGCGCTATCTACAAAAAACAGGAGACATCGGACTCCAGTTTGGAGGTCAGGAAGGATATGACCCACTGCGTCTCGTGTGCTACACTGACATTGAGTGGTGAAGGAGAATAGACAACAGAAAGTCCACTTCGGGCTTCCCGTGCATCCTCAATAGTGGTGCCATTTCTTGAGCGAGTACGAAGCAAGCAAGACTAGGTTCCTTTGTCGACCGTTGAGGTAGAGTACATCGCTCTGTCAGAAGCATGGAAGGAGACACAGTGGCTACGTAGCTTACTTGCAGAAGCCAAAGTACCAGAGACGAAAGCAACGGTGGTCCGCATCGACAACAAGAGTGCCGTAGCAATGGCACAGAATGATGTCATCTATCGACGCACAAAGCATATCAACATCGGGTACCACTACTCCCGCAATCTTGTCGCGGAAGAGATTGTGGACCTGCAATTTGTGGAGACGAAGAAGATGCTTGCACATTACATGACCAAGGCGCTTGACAGCGAAGTACACTCTACAGGTACCCAGGGGGTTGGTATGATCAATGCAGCACATGAAGACTGAAGGCCAAGAAAACTAGAGGGAACACATCTCACAGCAGATGGACAGAGGTGCAAGGGAGAGTTTGTCATTTTATGGTGCCCCTTGACTACTGTTGTACTTGGGAAAAGTGTAGGCATGCAGTGCTCTAATAGAGTACATCCCCTACGTTTAGTCCTCATAGTCTAGTCGGTTGACAAAAAAACTATAAGTATATGTTATTTGTAATTGATTCATTTCAGTTCTTTCCTTTGAGACTCCTAAGAGAGTCCTCCTCCAAAGACAGACACTAAAGAAGCATGGTTGGTCACAGACACTCCTCGCGCAAAAGTGACCAGTGCTAAGGACACTGTGTAAGGAAGTGATTCCTATGAACTGCTTAGTGTGGAACCATGATTCTGAGAGTCATATCTCTTCCTAGTTAAAATACTAGGAGCAGACGGCAAGTGCCATTGTGTCGGCCTTGTTTTCTAGCCCGTTGCCTCAGGTCGGTTGCCAAATATATCCCCCCAGCAGCTCATCCTTTTTTTGTGTGTGGTAAATCTTGGTTAATGAAAAAGAACATGCAAATGCCGCCCCTGACCGGCACATCAACGGGGTATGAAATCATCATTTTTTTCCTGTGCTTTATCGGTGCTTCCAACACAGCCAGTTTTTCACCGTGCAACAGCCACAGACAAGAAGCAACCACGTAGTATTGGCAGCCTGCAACGACAGAGGACAACCAAACAGCATTGGCAACCTACAACTACGCAGGGCAACCACACAAAATTGGCAGCCTTCAACTGCGCAAGGCAACCACACAGCATTGGCAGCCTGCAACTATTGAGGGCAACCACACAGCCCTGGCAACCTACAACTATGGAGGGCAACCACACAGCACTGGCAGCCTACAACTATGGAGGGCAACCAACCACACAGCATTGGCAGTCTGCAAGTACGGAGGGCAACCACACAGCATTGGCAGCATACAAATACAAAGGGCAACCAACCACACAGCATTGGCATCCTGCAACTACGGAGGGCAACCACAAAGCATTGGCAGCCTGCAACTATGGAGGGCAACCACACAGAATTGGCAGCGTGCAACTACGGAGGGCAACCACACAGAATTGGCAGCCTGCAACTACAGAGGGCAACCACACGTTCAAGGCATTGATCATGGGTGCGGAGGAGGCCATGTACACAGAGGATCTTGTGCATGCGCCTCAGCTCTGCCAACCTGTTCATGACTCTTTTCACAGCCTCCCCCTCCCTCCGCCCCTAGACCCCTTCCCCTCCTTTCCCTCCTCTCCCCCTCCCTCCCCATCACGCCATGGTATGTTTCTGTTTGCATTATGTTGATCACGTTATCACCTTCATTTTGGTCCAGAATGATGGCCTAAAATGAGATAAAATCGTTCAGATTAAATCTCCCACGAGCAGAGATCAAATCGCCGACATGAGAGATGATATCGCGACGATAAAGTTGAGATGAAATCATCAATGTCGTTATCGAAAGAAAAATTAATGTTATTGTGATCGTTATTGCAAACATAACAAAATTATCGTTATCTAGATATCAATATCTAGATAAACAAACCCTAACTTCGATATTGAGATCGAAATCAATATTGTTGTTGATATCTTCCCATACAAAAAAAATCTGATATTGAGAGGGAGATCAATATCAATATGGATATCAAAAGTACTGAGGTCAATATCGATATTGATATCTATATCAACTTGACATTGATATTTCAACATCGATATTAACGATTTTGGCGATATCGGTATCAATACTGCACCACCCTAGGTGCAGGGCATGCTGACGCGTGATGCCAGAGCAGTGGAGCACAAAAAGTACGGCCTCAAGAAGGCCTGCAAGGCGCCCCAATACTCCAAGCATTAAAAAGTATCTGGTGCATTTTCTCCTCCTTGTCATGGTAAAAAATGGACTTCCTGCACGGGGCCTTCCTACTGGGTTTGGTCAGCTGGCTGGCTAACTGGGTCTCTTTGGTCGAATGCCTCTCGGTTCTTCACACGAACACGCTCCAACGGAAGAAGCGCGGGGTGCGACACGATGACCCGTTGAGGCCTGTTCTCTTCGACTGGCCCTTCTAGCGATCTTGGAAGTCGGCGCAGCAGAGTCCTGAAGCCTGCAAGGGGCTGCGTTGTGGCACGTCGAGGCCTTCAGGGATGACACCACGATTTACGCCGAGCCGGAGACCTTGGCCAGGTGCTTCTCTTCCATGCTACGAGTGGCCAAGGGCCAGGGGCTTCAGGTTCAGCCAAAGACGTGTCTCCTGTGGCGGCGAAGCAAGGGTGCTCTTCCTAGCGTGTTGGCAAGGATTCCATCAACAATAGATGGGGTGGAGCTGTTCGCTTATCCCATTGGGTCTCCTGGCTTTCGGAGGGGCTAGGGGAGGAATGGTTGCGTGAGCAGGCCTGTGAGCTCCAGTTGCAGCCGCAACCAGAGAATCCCCAGGCGGTGGTGATGGTGCTTTGACTGTGCATTGTGCCCCGAGCATACTTCCTTGTGCGCGCTCTGCCCCTTGATGCAGACTAGCTACGGATTCTGTGGGATTTTGATTCCGTAGAGTGGTGCGCTTTCTTAGGCATCCTGGGGGTGGTGGTCCTGCCACATTCCCATGCTGGTGCTCTACAGGGGTTGGCGCGGCTCTAGGCACAGTTGCCTTTCGACATCGCGGGCATGAACATTTTTGCTGCGGCTCCGAGGGCCCACCTCACCTACATGTGCTCTTCTACGACCTTGCTCCATTCTCTTCATGACCTCTTTGTCTGCCATCTCCCTACGGCTCGTGAGATGGAGTTGTTGTGCCCTCTTTGAATGAATGTCGTGCAACACTTCCTTGCTTCCATTGTTTCACGCCTGCCCTTGCTCAAGGTCTTTCGCAAGTGCACTTGGTGCGGATTATACCAGCAGCTCAGCCCGTCTTTCCACTCCCAGCGTCTACAATGGCTAGAGGCAATGGAGATGGTCAGGACTGCACTGCTCTCGGGGGCGTGCGAGGCTATGGTGTGGAGGTGCTAGGCGGTTGGGTCCCGCGGGGCGGCTCTCTAGCTTCAAGCCAGCCACTCGAGTCCTGGCAATCGCCTCTACTTAGACCCGGCCCTCTTCCGCCTCCACGCTCAGCTTTGGCTGAGTCTGCCACTAGGATACCTCCCCATCCACAGCGGTCATGGGCTCCTACTGGCGGAGGTCACACACCGTGCAGGATCTGGGCCAATTATTCGCTTCCACCATGCCATCCGAGACGAGTTGGCACAGATTTGTCGGGAGCATTCCCTCCATGCAATGGTGGAGCCGGAGGGGTTGTTTCCTGGAGGGCTCTGACTGGATGTTCTTGTGTTTAACTTGGCCCAAGGCACGGTGTGGTAGACGTCACCACGGTGGACGACCAGTCCGACAAGGTGAAGGAGGAGGGCTGGGCTCTCCCGACGGTGGAGACCGCGAAGGAGAAGCATCACAGGGCCACCCTTGCGCAGCAGCCGGGGTACCAGCTTCGCACGGTGGCTTGGGAGACCTTCTATGGTCTTGGCCCGAATTGTTGGCGCTACGTTCCCCGGCAGGCGGCTCAGTGCCTGGAGAGGGGTCGGGACAGGCGAAGTGAGGCTCACCAACCGGGTTGGTCGACGCGAGCGGTGTCCTTGTTCGCGCAACGGCTCTCCGTTGCTGGAATTCGGCAGCAATGTCATGTGCTCCGTAACTTCGGCTTGTGGCGTGGTGGAGTCCACCACGCCAACGTAGGGTCCAGTCCACCAGGTGGACTGGACCCTACGTTGGGTAGTGTCAAGCCTGTTGAGCTGCCGCCGCCATGGCCTTGGCCCTCTTACGCTGTCTGACCTCTGTTACATTGTGCCATTGGATAGCGAGGAGAGTCTCCTCGGCCCTTGACGCTTGTTTCCTTGTTTTTCCTCTCCACCTTATTGTGCCGTGGGTGGTGGCGTTTACATGCTTTCATACCCCGATGTTGTGCCGGTCAGGGGCAACGTTTGCATGTTCCTTCTCATCAATCAATTTGAGGGGGGGAAACAAAGCACAACAAAACAAAAACAAAAAACAAGAAAAAAACAAAGACTTGTGCAGTCCCTTCAAAGTGAAGCCCCAATATAATTTTTCTTTCTAAAAGGAATACTCAGTATCGCTGATAAGTTGCCCCTCCGGCCCTCCATATGGTCCACAAGGACGAAGTAGTCCACATCTGGGCCTAACTCCTGGTCAAGGTGTCCACATCTAGACTCTACCCAAGGCGAGTTGTCTCCAACTGGACCCAAACCCTAGCCTCCTAGGAGTCTGCCCTCATACCATTGGGATAGGCAGGCAGAGCCCTAACATTTTGGCCATATTTGAGAAATGACATCTTTGGCTCACCAAACTTTGCAACATAGTACACACGTACATTTCGATGATGTACCCTTCGCTGTTGCACTTCAATCCAACGCCTTCAGAGCAATGGTTGTAGTATTCCCATCCGAAGAATGTTCCGCCCATTGCTGTCTGGATGTCGCGTAACACGGGCACTGCACTCAGAAACACGAGCAGTTTAGAATGTTATCTCTCTGGCTTACCATGGTTACTCTCTGTGGAGAACTGTGAGAAGGCTATGGGCTGGAATTGGAGTTTCTAAGAAGTGTTGGAAGCGTGCTTTAACCTGCAAGCTGACTAAGCCTCGCCTTTCTTGGCCACCTTTCAAATGGCTGAGCAAGAGAGTTACCCTTGCATGGTCTATGGCTATGGCATGGTCTATGGCTATGGCTATGCCTGGACCATCTTAAAAACCCACCCAAAAAAATTGATCTACGGCTATCTGAAAGAAAAATGAGAGAAAACAAGTTGGGTAAATGTGCCAAGCATCTTGTTCATGGACACCACTCTTGCCATAGTCATGCCATCTTGATGTTCCTACTGAACAATAGAGTTACAATGAAGGGAAAACTTGGCTCCGGCTCAAATCCAGAACAGTAAGAGGGAAGGAAAAGAGGGTATCAACCAGTGTTGACTTGGCAGGATCGGGATCGAGATCGAGATCGACAGGATCGAGATCGACCGTGGGGGGTGGTGGACAGGATCGAGGATCGAGGAGTGGATCGACTGGGGGGGGGGGGGGGGGGGGGGAGGAGATGATAGCCCTGACAAAATAGCATGTTTTACGTTTAGGGGAAAATTTAACATAACTTATTAGATGATACTTACTGACTAAATAACCCCCTTAACTATGGTTGGGGCCTTTTCAGTCCGGGTCCTTGTCCTTTCTTTGCTTGGTTGCCTCTTCCCCTACCACTTCCGCCTGTTCACTTCGTCGGGGAAAAAGAAAAGGTGGGTGGTCTGCCGCGAACGCCAGGATTAACCCTGCCGTCCGCGGCAGCCTGCCCCGTCGCATCAATCGCCCACCTTCCGCGTCGAGGGTCAAGCATCGAGCGTCGAGCGTCAAGCTTAAAACATCGAGCGTCAAGCATGCAGCGTGCAGCGTCCAACATCCAGCGGCAAGAGTCAAGCTCTACGGACAGGGGGAAAAAAATAAAGGGGGGGCCGGCGAAGTTTGCCGGCGAACCGTCGGCAGTTTGCGGTGCCTCAAGAATAGGGTGGTGATATCGCAATATCGATATCGATATCGATATCGATATCGCGATATCGATATCGATATTCATTTTTTTTAATATCGATATCGACCCCCAGCAGGGTCAATATCGATATCGATATCGGTATCGATATTGGCGATATCCAAAACGATATTTTCGATATCGATATTGACATCGATATTGACAGAGAGACAGACAGGCACAGAGAGGCAAAGATATGGGCGATATTGACGATATTGGCGATATTGGCGATATTGGCTAATATTGCCGGCCGGGTGGAAGTGTCCACCCGGCCGCTAATAAGCCAATATCGATATCGATATCGATATTTCGATATCGATATTGGCGATATTGTCAATTTCGATATTGAAATTGCACCACCCTACTCAAGAACAGTCCAAAAAAAATCGCGGATCTTGCTGCCTGCGTCAAAGAGCGCGGTTCGACTTCCCAGGATCGCTGGGATCGAGATCGATCGATCCGCGATCCGGATCGACCAGGTCGATTCGATCCCAGGCCCCTAGATCGAGGATCGAAGTCAACACTGGTATCAACAGAAGTTGGAATAGCAAGGTTTGCTGGGATGTTGTGCAGAAATTGTCTTGTATGCCTTGGCTAGGTATTCCTTGCAGCCAGATAAAAGTGGGCCAATTTCTTTGGTCTCCTACAATACAGATCCACTCGAGGAGGAGCTGGGTCATTCTTCTTATTGATCTTCCATCCATGAGTTCTTTGACATGAATGAAAATGTGTGGGCCAATTTGAGAGGCAACGGAATGTGTTAACAGAGGAAGGAGTCAATGCCCAGGGGAGGGGGCTTTAGGCTTGAAGTGGGTCGGTAAAACTTGTTATTGCAGACACTGATGAATTTTCTCCTGCTTTTCATGTCGCAATGCTGCAGCACATGTGGATTCCCAGTGACCATGAAGGTGGACCGCACACTTCATGCTTAGGTCTGGGGCTCGACCCCCTTACAGAACAAGCTCTTAGTCGCATGCGCCTCACCTAATGAAGTGGAACTTGCGACCCTCGATCCAACATCCATCCATTACATTGAGACCAGGGACTAAATCCAAGTAATCCAAGTTTTTGAACAATTTCTCAAGAAGTCCCATCACCTCCAAAGCAAAACAGCTCCAGCCTGGCGGGCAACAGGAAAGTGGGCATCGGCCTAGTTGGCCTTGCCTGCCAACGTTTGCTCAACTCCTCATGTCGGGATTTTCCCCGACCAGCACGGGAGGGTGCCAGCTGTGGCTAATAGTTAGCCACTACCTTGATTTTATTCGGGCACCGAATTAATTCGGCCGAACAAAGCGGGCGTTTTATTTGGGCCATGTGAGGGGTGAAAATCCCGTTTTCATCAGACCACCCAAAACGGGTGGTCTGGGAGGGGGGGGGGG
>SZWC01007893.1:63836-82636 GCA_023375785.1 Penium margaritaceum
GAGAGAGAAAGAGAGAGAGAGAGAGAGAGAGAGAGAGAGAGGGAGAGAGGGGAGAGAGAGAGGGAGAGAGAGGGAGAGAGAGAAGGAGAGAGAGAGAGAGAGAGAGAGAGAGAGAGAAGGGCGAGGAAACAGGCGAGGGCAGAGGAGAGTGGAAGGATGTGTGACAGCAACAATAACGACAGGAAGGTGACGGCGAGATGGTCGGAGGCACGGACAAGCCAAGGCCAATGGTGAGGACGAGGATGAGGATGGGAACGGTAGTAGATAGTAAGGGTGAGTTCCAGGATATGCACAAGGATCGGGACAAGGATGAAGACAAAGACCAGAGGAATGGATTTGAGGAGGATGACGAGGACCAGGGAAAGGTTGAAGGGCACCAAAAAGGCGAGGAAAACGATGACAAGTAGAGTGGGAATGGTGTCGAATCCTAGGACTTGGACAAAGACAGGAATGACGGCGGAAGCCAGGAGCGGGCGAGGGCGAGGCAGCAAGTAAGGTAAACACAAGGTGCTTTGTAAGGCAAGAGCAGAACCGGCAAGCGCAGCAGACGGGGAGAAGGGGGGAGGGGGGGGGGGGCATTTTACCCGAGAGGTGACAGGTGAAAGTGGAATTGTTTCTCGTGCTATTTGGTGGTTGAAAACGAGGGGATGGCGGCAAATGGTGGGCACCGTAACGTGTGTGCGGGCACGGCCATTGACCGGCAGAGCTGGGCTCCTGGGATGCAGAACTGCCTCACTGGGCTGGGCAAAGGTGCAGTTCTAGGGCTATGAGATGCAGTCGCTGAGGTGAAGAGTTGGACCGCCAGGTCACAGATCGGGACCGCTTAGGTGCAGATCTGAGCAGTTCATGCGCAGATATGAGCCGTTCTTGTGCAGATCTGATCCGATGGTAGAGATCTGAACCGGTATGGCTAACATCTGAGCCGCTAACGTGCAGAGGCAGCTACAAAGGGTGCGAATCTGGGATAGGGTGACGGATCTCGGCGGGCAAGCCGAGTTACTGAGCCGCTGAGAGCCCTTACGCTCCTTGAAGCGGCTCAACCGCTGACAGCTGCTAAGCTGCTGAAAGCCGGTGAGTCGCTAAGAGCCGCTGAGTTGTTGCTCTGCTGTGCCATTGACGTTCTTAGAGCTTCTTAGTCATTGATTCCTTGAGAGCTGCTAAGCCGCTAACGCGATAACCCGCTGAGCTGCTTAGAGCTGCTGGGTCGCTGCCAATCACTGTGCCGCTGAGAGGCGCTAAGCCACTCCGCCGCTTGAAGTCGCTGAGCCGCTCATCTACTGAAAGTTGCTTACCCGCTGGAAGCCGCTGAAAGTGCGACACGTTGACTGATAAAGCTGACGAGCAAACCCTGGTCTCTCGGGTGCAGATGTTTCTGGCCGTCACTCCGAAAGAAACAAATATCTTTTTCTTTTTTCGGCTACCCCACGGAGTATGTAAACCCCAACCGCACCTTCCAAACGCCACCCCATAGCGTGTTTCAGCGACGACTTACGCAAGACCCTTTCGTTTTTCCAAAAGTTCCAAGTGGCAGCTTCGTGTAGGCGAACGTCAACCAAGTTTGTCCAGTTGTAGAACTTAAAACTTCATGATTTTCTCTTTGCTTAAGGTAGAAGCAAACCGCCAGTTGAATACAAAGTATGTTTTGTATTTTTGTTCTAATAGTCGACCTCAGCCATTGGGTCCTCGCGCCCCGCGAGAGGAGCCGATGGGCAGGGGCCAGGATTGTGGATAGGAGAACACGGTACTACAACGATTCGTGATGCGGATTCCGTGTCGCGATCCCGCAGGTCACGGTCTCAAACCCCACACCCGTGATGCCACCGACTATACGCATGTCGTCGCCGGCCGATTCCGTCGGCTGCGCTGCACGCTTTCGCGCGTTTGACGATCATTTAGCGCAGCGATGAAAACATTCTTTTGCCATGCGGGAAGAGGTTCAGAACCTCTCAACCTCATTTAAAAAAAAAAAAAAAAGGGGGACAGAAGCGGAACACGGCAATAAGCCTGCGGGCTGCTACTGTACCGGAAGCTTCCTCCCCCTCTGATGCGCTTCGTCTTATTAATCCGCATGGGCAAAATGATCCCTGGTCCTAAACTCTAAGTCGTCCTCATCAATGGCGACCACCTTTTAAAAGCCCCCATTTTCAAGCATTAGTACTACAGCGCCCCCATTTGAGAAACATATCTCTAGCTTATCCCCATGTTATCATCCATTTCCCAAGCCACACCTAGTTTTGAAATCGTTGGTACATCGTCAAAGCTTATGGTTGAGGGGTATTCAAGTGTTTGGCTGCTTCGGGGTACATCATCACTCATATGGTATGTTATCGCTACACAAACAAAACGGTGCCTTTTAAGAGCAGAAAACAACGCGGTGATATGGAAGAGTGTTCATTACATTTGCATGGTTGGTTGGATTTTGCAAACCCAGTCTTTTTGGAACATGCTTCTGATCAAGAATGGTGGGGCTTTGTTGATCTTGTCTAATGAAGAGAACGGGTCCACATCAACATACGCTCCCAAAAGTTGACAGTGGCCCAATGAGAACACATGAAGCCGAGAGGGGTAGAAAATCCTGGTCCGCCTCAGTAAGTGGTGGCACCAACACTGCATGAACATCTCATGACCAGTCGAGCATGTCAGTCTGTTTTTCCCGAGTGACATGGATGCGGCAACATACATTGTCCACAAAACATTTTGTACGCACATATACCCATCTATACGGGGAATGCTTAAGCATGCTTCGCATCTCAAGTTTTGGCCTCCAGGATGCATGAGTTCAATTTCTGGACCAGTTAAATGTATCGTCTAACACATTGAATGGCCATTGTGTTGCATGCTTAAGGTGAAAATGCTGTTCAACTCCACTTCATTCTAACTACTACCAACCAGCCACAAAACTTTGACACAACATGGCCAGTGATGGCCGACACAACTGTCTGGAACATCTTGCATGGGGTACTCGCATAGTGGACCCCATAGAAGCACAGTGGGCATGGGTCACATTGAATCAACAGCACGCTCGTTATGTAGCACGCAACATGGTATTGGGCTATGAAGAGCAGTTATGGGCCACATCACTAGTGACCTTTGAATGAAAGGCATGGGTGGTGGTCAAGCCCATGCCAAGTACTATGCCATGTCCAAAGCCATGGCAGCCATGGATCTGATCTGAACCACCAATTCCGTAGTGCCATGCACTCTGGTTAGCCCACAAAAGGTTTATCACTTTATCTTTAAGATGCCGTAGATGTCATGGGATAATTCCACATGTTGTCCACACATTATTTCTAGAATGCCCATATTGTAAAGAGTACTTGCACAACAATTTCATCAAGTTATCCCAATATTGCCATTATTCTCATTATTCTTGAAGCATGTTCTGTAAATGTACTCTCCTAACTATCGAGTACATTGAAGGAATTCAAACATCACTTCTGCAAATTTTTCTCAACCTTGCACTCAAAGTTCTTGTACAAATAACTTTCATTTGCTAATATAATTTCCAATTCGCCATCATTTGCATGCCTATTTGCATGAATACATGTTTTTTTCTTTAGATAAGGCTTTGTTGCACCACCCTTTATTATTTGATGTAATGTGAGCCCTCCTTCATGCTTGTTCAAGTGCATCAATGCAAACCCTCCAAAGGCACAAAATACATACATCTTGACATCCACTAATGCACCTTTCAATGGGTTTTCAACTCGCCAATGTAGCTTACTGGATTACATCAGCACAGGGAGTGAGTGTGATGGAAATACATACATATATACATACATGCATGAATACATACATACATACATACATACATACATACATACATACATACATACATACATACATACATACATACATACATACATACATACATACACACACACATACATACATACATACATAGATACATACATACATACATACATACAAACATACATACATACATACATACATACATACATACATACATACATACATACATACATACATACATACATGCATGCATACATACATACATACATACATACATACAGCCAGACAGACAGGCACGGAGGTATACAGTAGACAGACAGACAGACAGACAGACAGATAGACAGACAAACAGATAGACAGACAAACACACAGACAGACAGACAGACAGAAAAACACACGGACAGACAGACAGATAAACAGACAGACCGAGAGACAGATAGACAGACAGACAGACAGACAGACAGAGAGACAGACAGATAGACAGACAGACAGACAGACTGACAGACATACATACATACATACATACATACATACATACATACATACATACATACATACATACATACATACATACATACATACATGCATGCATGCATGCATGCATGCATGCAGACATACATACATACATACAGACATACAGACATACATACTTACATACATACATACATACATACATACATACATGCATGCATGCATGCATGCATGCAGACATACATACATACATACATACATACATACATACATACATACATACATACATACATACATACATACATACATACATACATACATACATACATACATACATATATATACACACACACATACATGCATACACATATAGATGCATCAATAAGCATGTTAAATGTGTTGAAAACAACTGTCCTTGGGTGGAGGGGAAAGGAGGGTTGGAATCTGCTCCGAGATGTCTCAATATGGATGTCAATACAATATTTGAGTCGATATCAAATCATGAGTTTATCCCTCTCAAGCAATTTGTAAGTCCCTTCACGCTATTACAAACCCACTCGTTGTGCCCCTTCATTGATTTCATAGAGTGAAAAACATATGTAACTCCACATCCATCATCCAAGTAACACGCAATGCACATTGCTTGCAGTTTGGTAAGTTCTACTCAGAACAAAAAGAAGAACTTCATTTTTTCCACCTGCCATCACTACCACTTACATGTATTTCAGAATTCTCGCAGGAACAATGGTTTCTTGAATGCTGCCACTCAGTTTATCAGAGCCTAAGATTCTACAGCACAAACCATGTTCACAAGAAACACGAGAATATTGGAAGAAGGGTTTTGCAGCATGACAGAATGAAACATTGTGCAAATTGCTTGGTTTTTTCAGATGCAAGTAACAGCGTGTACCTGGCAAATACAACGTGGACACAATAGGCTTTGAAACAAACCAAACCAAGCATAAAACTAGTGATACAGTTTTTCCTGCCCAAGTACAATGCTTGATGCGCGATACACCGTCAGATTGCAAAACGACAGACTTTCCACTGTGGTACGTTTCTTCAGCAGTTTTTGGCTTCCACTGCGTCATGTAATGGTAGCCAAAGAGTGTCACGCCCCTCTGTCCATTTGACATTAGGCTACACATTCTACTTGGAACTTGCAATAAATATGATCCAATTCATGACATTGTTAGGTGGACAGATAGGTAACCTTAGAGAGGATAAGACATTGGTCAATGACTTGGAACATGAGGCCATATAAAATAACTTAGCAAACCCTCAGCCCTTAAAATCTACCAGTACTGAAATTCCACTGTCAAAAACGTCCAACAATTTCGGTCTCTTTACAGCCACTATAGGTTTGCAATGAAAAAACAAAGTTGAGGTACCAAGGACTTGTCCAATGGGTGCAAATGTGAAAAGTTAACACACGTTCACAAATGGGAGGTATGAATCAGACATGGCACGCTCAGCTACTATAGCTGATGTAAACAGCTGTAGCACGGAGATTTGTACAGTCTAATGCTTGTGCCACCTAAAGTCGCTAGCAATATCCTTAAATCATAAAAATCTCTTATCTTCCCCTCCTGCCACTGCTGCCACTCACAGGTATCGGAGGTTTGGTAGGGCACCAATGGAATCTGGTAAGCTGCTACTTAGTTAATTTTCATCCAACCTTTTGCAGCCCAAATTGTGTTCACAAGAAGTATGAGAATGTTGCAAGAAGTTTTTGAACGATGAGTGAAAGGAATACAGTGCACATCGTATGCCTCAAATCGTGCTTCAAACGCAACTGACAGCACACAGCTGGTGACAAAAACGTGTACACAAAAATCTTTGAACTAAACCAACCATCTTGCAGGTGATACGTTTCTGTCTTTGGCGCAAGTCCAAGTCTCCAATGAAGACATAATCATGCCAAAGGAACACAGAAAAACAAAGAATTACAGTTTTCAAAGAACCAAACACTATCAGTTCCCCCAAAGTCAGACTTTCCTCTGCCATACACTTCTTTTGTGTCTATGCCTACCAATGCAGCATCCAATTGACAATCATGTCGCGGCTTCAAATTCCCATCCCCTGGAAACCAGGGGAAAAAAAAAAAGAGAGATTCACATCATGGTAAGCTGGAGAGGAAATTCAGTGACTTGCGACACATGGTCATGTCATTCAGCTTGTCTTCAGTATGGACATGGAACAGCCCCAAGCTTGTGAAACTACAATAAAGTTTGTCTGTTTTCTACCACGGTAGGAGTGCAATCCAAAAGCACTATGTGAGCAACCAATGACTTGTTCAATGGTTGGCAATGCAAGAACTTGGCACAGCCGCACAAAAATAGCAGGGATGCATGGGACATGGCACTGTCAGCTACAATGGCCGTTTTACAACAGCTTTAGAACACAGAATCCTACAAACTTACGATTTCTCTGCTACTAGTCACCAACAACATCCTTGCACCATCAAAACATCTTATGATTCCTCCAGCCTGCACTTCCACTTACAGCAAAGAAAGATTTCTAAGGGTACCAATGGAATTTGGAATCCTGCCAGTCAGTTGAATTTTGCCTAACTGTCTACACCTCAGATGGTGTTTTGTAATGAAATGAACACATGGATCCACTGGCCACGGATGAATAGAGATTGATTTGCATCAGGAAGGAATGGCAAAAACAGAGCATTGTATGGTTCAGGTGTGCTGTCAAATGCATGTCTGACAGCGCAGAGTGACAAGAAGCGTGGACATTGGTGATTGACCAGAACACCAAGGCAGTCAGTTACTGATTCACAAGCCAGAATATGACTTACGGTCTTAAAGATTAGTAGCTTTAAAAGGCAAGGAATAACAAGAAGACACATTTTCACAACCCATTCTGTGTGGGGAGCTTCCTGCCATTCCTGGTGAATACCAGGAGTGAAACTGGATTCCTGTCCGCTGCAGGAGTAGCACTATCAGTCAACATTTTTTCAATCTNGTCTGACAGCGCAGAGTGACAAGAAGCGTGGACATTGGTGATTGACCAGAACACCAAGGCAGTCAGTTACTGATTCACAAGCCAGAATATGACTTACGGTCTTAAAGATTAGTAGCTTTAAAAGGCAAGGAATAACAAGAAGACACATTTTCACAACCCATTCTGTGTGGGGAGCTTCCTGCCATTCCTGGTGAATACCAGGAGTGAAACTGGATTCCTGTCCGCTGCAGGAGTAGCACTATCAGTCAACATTTTTTCAATCTCTCAGGTGTTGAAGACACCATACAGATGATCGTCACCCCATTGATTGCATGGAATGTCAGAATGATGGACCTCAACATTCTTTATACAATTCACATGAGCTGTACATGTGGTTTGTAACAGGATCAGGTACAATGTAGCTGATGCCACAAGTTGCAGCATTCTGGCATCTGTCCCTCTCATCACTCCAATGTGACCCTCATCACATGCTACCTTCTCTACCAGTCCTCATACAGTTGGCAGGCTGCATGCTGTGCATGTGCAGAATCCCAACCACTTTCATTGTTGGATACTACTCTTGCGAGTCAGCATACAGCTGGCCTTTGAAGGGTAAGACAAGATCTGACCTGATTCCTTGAAGAAACAAACCTCTTTGGCCGCCAGCTCCCTGTGGCTTGTGAGATGGAGTAATTGTGCCCTCTTTGGGAGCATGCCATGGAGCATTTACCTGCTTCCATTGTTACGCACCTGCCCCCATTTTGAGATCCTTCGCCAGTGTGCTGGGCGGAGACTATACCAGCAGTTCAACCCGTCTTTCCACTCTCAGCCTCTACAGTGGCTGGAGGAGGTGGAGATGGTCAGGGCTGCGCTTTTCTCTGAGGCGTGTGAGCTATGGTGCGGAGGTGATGGTCTGTGGGGTCCCATAGGGCGGCTCTCTGGCTTCAAGCCAGCCCCACAGGTCCTGGCGATCGCCTCTACTTGGCCCCGGCCAACTTCCGCCTCGACGCCCAGCTTTGGCTGGGTCTGCCACTGGGATGCCTCTCCATCCACGGTGGTCATGGGGCTCCTGCCAGTGGACGTCGCGCGCCGCGCGGGGTTTGGGCCAATTATTTACATCCACCATTTCATCCCAAACAAGTTGGCAAAGATTCACTGGGAGCATTCCCTCTGGGCAAAGGTGGAGCCAGAGGGGTTGTTGCCGATGGGGCTCTTACCAGATTTCCTTGTGTTTGACTCAACCCAGGGCACGGTTTGGGTGGTGGACTTCACCACAGTGATTTCACAGTTGAACAAGGTGAAGGAGGATGGGTGGGCTCTCCTGGAAATGGAGGCCGCAAAGGAGAAGCATTACAGGGCCGCCCGGTACCCCGGCTGCTGCACGGTGGCTTGGGAGACCTTCAGCATTCTTGGCACGGATCATTGGCGCTTTGTCCACTGGCTAGCGGTTCTGTACCTGGAGAGGGGTCAGGGCAGGCGCATTGAGGCTGACAAACCGGGTTGGTTGGGATGGGCGGTGTCCTTGTTTGCACAACGGTAATCCATTGCTGGGATTCAGCAGTGCTTTCATGTGCTTTGCGACTTCGGCTTGTGATGTGGTGGTGTAGACCCAACGTTGGGCAGTAGTGCACTTTTTGAGCTGGTGCGGCCATGGCCCCTTGGCCCTCTTATTCTGTCTGACCTCTGCTACACTGTGCCGTTGGACAGCAAGGAGATTCTCCTCAGTCCTGGATGCTTGTTTTCATGCTTTTCCTCTCCACCTTATTGTGCCGTTGGCGGTGGCAGACAGGGGTGGTGTTTGCATGTTCCTTATCATCAATCAAGTTCTAAAAATAATAATAATAATAATAGACAAAATTTGGGGTGACATGTCTATTTTCTGGTTTCAAACGTTTCCCCCTGTTTGAGGAAAGGCTTCCAGAACGTACGCAGTAGTGCAGTCCCAGCATGATTTTCTCCAAGGGGGGTGATCCCTTTGCTCCATCAACCATCAACAAGGTGAGGAGAGACTGCGTGGACCAGGTGTCAATAGACAGTGCATACGAGTTAAAAGCCTCCACCCTTCATTCCACCACACCACCTGGACCCTTTTTGTAGCTGACTGCATCACATGGTTACTGAAATCTTGGGAGTGTTGGAAACCTTAGGCTAGTTGCAATTTTTCCAGAGATTGCAGTTAGCCAAGAGACAATCAGTCAACCTATTCTGCATAGCCCTGTGACCGGGAGCTCTCCAGTGAATACTAGAGATAGGGCCTTTGTATCCTTTTGAAAGTGTTTAAAAGTTTTCTAGGTCAATAGCCCGACTGCATTCTTGATTTCTTTTGTTCACTTATTAGAATGAGAGAAAATTTACACCTGGTGTTGATGGGCTGAACTTTCACTTTCTTGCTATATGAACCTGACACGATTTATTGCAGTTGTTTCCCTTCCATATAGAGAAAACACACACCATTCATTTCAGAGCACCCAAAACTCCAAATGGGGCCCCCCCCGCGGCCCCCCTCGGGGGGGGGGGGGGGGGGGGGGGGGGGGGGGCTGGGAGGGAGGGGGGCACCGGGACCAGTCAAATCCCTAACTGGCTGCCTCAACTGGGCCAAGAAAAAAAGGGGGGCTGGTGGGGGGGGGGGGGGGGGGGGGGGGGGGGAAGGGAGGGAGGCTAGTCAAATCATGGCCATTTCTTGCAGCTGTAGATGATGCTGGCGGAATGATGTTCAGCGTTGAGCAGCAATCTACAGCGTTGTGTTATCCTTGGAGGAGGGTTGGGAGACTTTGGGGTCAGAGGAGGGTGTTTGTGTGGTGTTGCCCTGCTTTTTTGGAAAGAGAAGCGCATAGGGAATTGGTAGATATCCACAGATATCCATTTCTGCATTCTGTATTCTTGATATTGGACTTTTCCATACCCACCACTTTCAATTATGGACAGTGAATCACAAAATTGACACCAAAACATCAGCCATACTGTCTGATATCATGGATTTCCCTGACGTGGGCCTTTCAAACAGTCAATACTTGGGAATTATGGGGGACCATGGGTGTGGATCCTCGAGTCCCCCACATTGCGATATCGACTTTGATATTCATAAATACAAAGTCCATGTCTATGCGGATGTATTGAGCCTACTATCAAGGTTGAGGATTTCATTCTTGGATCTAGTTACAGCTTGTTTGCTGTAGCAAAATGTGGCAAAAATAATGGTCACTTGTTGACAGACATTGTGGCCCAGGGTGCCATGTGCCCCAGTGATTATCAACAATGGTAACAGCAGTCTGTGAACAAAAACGAGCAGCAGCAGCCAAATGCAGCAGGAAGCTGTGGGCTGCAGTGGCAGCAAGAATATGCTAAAGACATTTATGCCCATAGCCTTCAGCTAATGACAATGGATGGAGGAAGGAGCCATTCAACAAACCCATGAGGGACACAGGGGAGCATTAGTGCCATGGCATGTTGAGTGGTGCTGATATCACATGAAGACTGCACGTGAAGACTCCACAAGAACCTGGTTCATGACTCACATTTGAATGATGTGTCTTTGAATGTTGCACCGTAAGCTCTTTGTGAAATTGCAGTCTCCCACACCATCCCACCCATAAAACACCCTCTGCCAGGTGTTCCGAACTCTCTGAAGAATGGGCACTGCAATCAGGGAAGATTTTCACAATGAAATGACACACTCACTTTGAGTGAAGTGATACTCACCCATGCAACCCACTCTGTTCTGATTCTTGTTTTGTGTGAGGTCAGGTTGAGGCAACGATCGTTCTTCTTTCCTTGTCTCAAGTACAGAAGCAGACAAAAACACAGACTGGCACAACTAGGTAGTTCAAAACAACCAACGCCACGGCCCATACCAAAATAGGGTGGGCAGGACAAGCCGCCGGGTGCAGTTGAATAGCGCTGAGAGCATCATAGTTCTCAACAGTCATGGTGGGCTGGCCCCTGCTACCACATTCTCTGACAGTGCTCCATCCGCGTTGCATGGTGGAAGCATATGACCTTCCATGCGCCAAGGTGCTTGTGGAGACCCTGACAGAAGGTAGCAACATTGCATCTCTGTTCTCATGCCAGTGTTTTCAATTCTTGTCTCTTAAGAGAATTGGCTCGTTATAGCTCTTGGTTCTCACTCTACAATCATGCTCCCCTAGTCCCGCTCTCACCTGTCCTTTCTTCCTCACCTCAATTGTCTGTGCGCCGCTTTCCTTGCCAGAACATTGCGCTTCACAACAAAGCGGCAAGGGAAGTGGGAATGGTATTGAGGTAGCTGGGCCAATGGCGGAAGATGTTATTGGAATGCTTGCTCACAATTTGTAAGCATCAACAGGCCAGAATTTCAGACCTTTTTGCAAAACTGTACATGAGCTTCCAAGAACCAGGTCTTGCCACGTCAGCACAAGGGCAAGTGCGCCTGGTTTGGCTGAGGAATAGGATCAGCATCTGCACACAGTCTATGAAGATGTTTGTGATGAAGAAAGGCTACCTCTATGGTGGTGGCTCTGCTATGCTCGATAAGTCAAAGTTGGTGGTTGGTGTATCGTATCTGTTTGCCAGAAAGCTGCTGCAGGTGGCCCTAGGGGTGGCGGTGAGAATAATGGAAAGGGACTCATGCATGTCAGCAGCGATGGTTGTAACTAAGGTCCTCCAAACGACAGTTCCACATGGGAACATCTTGCATTTGGGAACCCTTACATCAAGAGAACAGTGTGCTTCCCAAGTCTCCTGTGCCGGCTACTCGGGATCTGCAGTGCAACTGAGAGTGCCACTTGATGGAGGGGTTCCAAAGGTGTGTCTGAGTCTGGAAAAAGCATCATTTTCTAGGACCTTAGCAGTGACGACGATGTGGATAAAATCAACTACTTCAGGGAAGATGAAGGTAATGAATAAGCCTTGGCAAGCAAAAGCAAATTCACTCTCGATGTCAAAGTGCACACGTTTCTTCTGCCTTATTTTGCACTTAGAGCCATTGTCAGTGGGCGCAGGGCCACTTCTGGGCCAGCTGAGACTTGACCAAAATGGTGGCATCTCAAGACTCCATCAGGAATGGGGGCACACCGGCCAAACCTGGGAAATGATTTGTGTTTGATTTGTCCTTGAATCTCTTGCCCTTCAATTTTCCATCTTTAAAGACTGCATCAAGGCCTTCAAGAATTCTAGGCGCTGAGTAGAATGAAATTACCAGGCTGACCTTGTCCCACGACCGATATATTTCAAGAGCGCGCGTTTTGAAAAAACAAAATACATAGGAAAATGAAACTGGATGGTTTTCAGCTGCAGGACTAGCACCATTAATTGGGTGAGTAATGCGCACGTATACACATCATGGTTGTTCTCTTGGTAGCCTTGTAAAAGTGCTTGTGATCTTCTAACCTCTGTTGTGCTGTCTTGTCCCAGGGATTGGGTGACTGATAATAATTAAGACTCAGAAATGGCACCACAGAAGCCTTCAAGACTGGCTTCATTTTCATCCACTTCCAAATGATTGAGAAGCACATCGTTCATGTGATCAGTTTTAGACAGGTTTTGGAACAGGCATTTGAGAAGACTTAGTTTAACAAACTGTCAGTTGAAAAACCCTAAAAGGAGGTCTATATGGTTTCGTCCAATAAAAATCTGAAAGCCTCTTGAAAATGGAGTGAGGATGGGAAAAAAAGTGATTTTGGGCGTGTTCTACCACTTTCCAAGCCTCTATCTCATCCGAAAAAGAAAACATGCAGGGGAAAAATGGATTCTAGAGGATAGTGCCTTGAAAAAGATTGGGACAAGTTATGAATGGTTTGAATTTTAAGCTCCCTTCTCCCCTCTGTGCTTTCCAAGTTAAGTGCGGGCGCGATTCAAATGCTCAGGCTGCACATCATATTCAAAAAGAGCACACAGATCATCAGATAATTTCTTGGGATAAAAAATCTCACATTCTCAAATCATCTTTCAGGCAGTTTCCCATCTCTGCAACTCCTGCATTGGTGAAGGTCGAACACAAAGTGCACTGGGGCTGGACACCTTCAAGAAGTAAGTTCAAAATGTGATCAAAATGGAATTTATCCTTGTCAGATCCTGCAGAGGCTGACACCCAAGCATTTGCATGGGGCTTTGCCGCTAATCCTTGAGATTCTTGCACGTTGAGGGCGAGCTTATGCATGCGCACTTCCACTCTTTGATTCAAGAAACACCTTCATAGTTATTCTAGTTCAAACCTGGGTCTGCCAAAGGCTGTGGCGTGTAAAATCAAGCAGGAACTTCTCAAAGGGACATTAGATCCATGAAACCTGATTTTTCTTCTTTTCTCAGCATGGATGTACCACCTTGATTTTTTTCTTTTTTATATATCTCCACACGGACCTGTTCCTTTAAGCCACCAGAAGGAAGGAGTTCCAGGAATGGGTGCACCTAATTTGGCCAATCCGCCTTGGGAAACAATGGCGCCTTTTAATGGCAGCTGAGGCACATACCCTAGCTTGAAGTCTTTGATAGAAGGCAGGTTTTCCTTCCTTCAGTCAATGTTTTCGGCAGTGCCTTCAGGAAAGAGATGCAACTGGTCTTTCTTTTCCTTAAGCACATAGGTTTGGGATTTTTCCTGGAGCATGGTCTGTCCCTTGGACTAAAAAAAAGGTTAACATCCAAGGATATTGTGCCCTATGCTTGCATTCCATCTAAAAAATCCAAGCCCCAAAGAGAAAAAAACAACTCCACCAAAACGCACACATCTTATAGGGGATAGGGTTGCAGGACGTAAGAGCACATTTGATGACCCCATCCAATGTCAATGTAAAAAATGTTAGCTGCATTGGCTTCTTCTTTGCAGTTTCTCAGTTCAAGCTAGTGAAGGCATAAGTTAAGCATATTCATGACCTGTGCGTGGTTCTTGTGTTGAGAGCAATCATTTCTACAATGAAGAAAACATATTGGGCATCTGGGTAATGCAAATGGCAGAATCTGTTCTAAGGAATTCCTGTCACCCAGTGCCTCAGGCCTGTTAGGTGTCAATTCTAAGTTTTATTTCTTTAATTTCTATGTGAATATCACTGTCCACCTCTGGGTAAACCCAGACAGAGGCCAAGCTGGTATGCTGCCTTGCGTTGAAACCACATGGGGAAATGCAGGCCAATCGGTGAGCCCCACTTCTGCCTTTGAAGCCATCCATAAGGGTGATCAACATTTTCTTCTCATCTTTAAAGGTGGCTGCTTTCAGGCCAGCTTCTTACCCGCGGACTTTTCAATCCATTCCACTTTGTACCCATTGGCTTAAGTTCAATGGGTATACATATGAGTGAGTATTCAAGCCCAGTCTTCAGATTCAGTAGCCCCCGCACCAAAGTTCATGTCAACAAATCAATCATTGGTGTCTGCCTTACATTAAAAGAAAAGCATTTTTTGAACAGCCTCTTTTTTCATCAATTCCAAACCTCGCTTCTTTAATGGTTTATATGCCTTCTTCAACCCTGGCTAATTCCAAACGATGCATTGCATCTTGAATCACTTGTTGAAGGTATTGAATGCAATGAATTATAAGAAAATCACTATCTTTTGAAACAATTGCACAGGTCTTTAAGCCCTAAAGCTTGTGCAAGCACATTTTTATGAGGAACAAAAACATCATCCACCAATGTCTGACCAATCGGAGAGACCCTTGAGCTGAAACCTCACAGAAATTTTGGATAGTCAAGATCAGCCATGTCCCACCTCAAGCATAACCCACGAATCTCATTGTTTCTATCCTTAGCCCAAACTATAAGAACATCTGCAATCCAGCTGTGGGTGATCCACGTTTTGGCACCAGTGACTCAGTATCCTCCAGGAACTTTGATGGCGCGGGATTCCATAGACCTGGGGTCTGAGCCATGAGTGGGCTCTGTCAGACCAAAGCAGCCCACGAGCTTTCCCTGCCTCAGGCCCAGCAGAAAGAACTTGTTTTGTTCCTCGGACCCAGGATTATAGATCATAGACATCACAAAAGAGGATTCAACCCTGAAATTGGAACGGTAAGCGGAATCCACCTGCTCCAGCTTGTGGGCAACCGGTCCATAACAGACATACTTGGCATTGGTACAAGCTACAATCTAGGTTCATGAAAAGAAAATCCCAGGCTCCCCAGCTCGTGAAATATCTCAGGATAATGTTTTTTGTTGTGATTGAGCTTAAGGATGCAGGGAAAAAACGTTTGTTGTGCATAATCCTGCACAGTGTCATGCATCAGGTTTTCTTTCTCAGTAAATCAGTCTTGAAAAAAAAACAGGATCATCCCAGTAAAATTAAGCTTACATCAAGGTGAATCCCTCGTGCAAGTGGAAGTTTTGTGGATTAATGAAGGGTGCTGGTGGCATGGCGTATGAAAAATTTCCATGCATTGGTTCCAGAGGCACGGCCCCAATGTCATTGCTGTTGCGGTTAATGTTTATACTTATGATGCTGCAATCACTGCCCTGGGCAGAAATAGAGTTCTCAGCATTACACACATCTTTGGTAAAAATATTTGAGGATAAGCCTTCAGGAAAATCATTATGAAAGAGAAGGGCCTCATCAAAATCCTGGTAGGGGTTACGTAGAGAATGGGTGCAAATGTCTTGGTTTTGGCAATTTTGGTCTTCTCACACATCTCAACCAAATCTGGTCTGATGCAAACTACAGATCTACAGAGAGTCATGGTCATGGAATTATTAACATGTCGACATGCCAGCAGGTAATGTTATGAGGCATATGAGATCTCCTCTGTGAGGGATAGGATCTGACACAATGTGGGGGAATTTTGAGTCCCAGAATCATAGTGACAATTTCACTTTCAGTTCAGAGAGATTTTTTGTTCAATTCCAGCCCACAGCATTACTATTACATGACATTGACATCTTGATTATGCATTGCATCAGGATTTTATTCCAAAAAATAAGGCCGCCAAAGAGAGCCTTTTTTTTCCTGATGTGGCTTCACCCAGTTTTGCTCTTTATAAGCATGGTGAACCTTATGATTATCAAGGACTAATTGGATTTTTGAGGGATGGTTCCATACAAGCCTTCTTAAAAATTCAATGAACAACTCTGTTGCAAAGTTTTAACTAAACATCGTAAACCTCAAGTTTCTCTTGTTTGCAATGGATGAAATCATGTTTTTGTTTTTCTTTTTTGAATCATGGACCTGGACTTTTCACCACTGGAGCATGACCTTTTAGGCTATAACTTGTTCATGTCTGATGATAAAAGAAGAAACTCATGCCTCATCCCCCTAATGAATCTTGGCCTTTCTTCTTTTGGCTTTGGTGATCATCTGAAAGAGGTGTCTTCAAGCTATAACTTTTCATCACAATCCTGACGCTGATAGGTGCACTAAAAGGGTTTTTAATGTTTAAATTGCTAGCATTCAGTGTACTTTCCAAATGTGCTGTGTGCCAATTTCATCTCAAATTTGGATGAAATGAAATGTGTCACCACTCGTGCGTAGAAATTGCAGAGGAAAATTTGACTTGATATGGGAAAAGATTGCGGAGGATGTTCGTAATTGTTTTCCTTCATGAGGCTTAACATAGCACATATCCTTTGTATGCTGGCTGCGCTTTTTCTTGTGTAGTTCTGTTTCTGTGCCTTGTTTGTAATTTTAAACCCAACACAAAAATCTCCCCTGGGCCAAGCCAAAGATTTTTGCAATATTCATGCACTTGAAAAAGTTTTTAAAACAGAAATTATTGCCCTCATCCAAAATCCTTCTTGTGCATCTTGGCTTGATTTTCAAGTATATCTTATTTCCATGCCAAATTACTACCACACCTCTTATGTCACCTGTTTTATTGATTGAGAAATTTAAGGGTATCTATCAAAGGTAAGATGTATCAGGGGGGAGGGGGGGGGGTTTATACGCAATGCTGCAAAACATCTTTCCATAGCATGAATGTTCATGGTATTGAGAGAAATTTTGTTATGGCCATGGTCTCTAAGCTAACAGATTCCAACAAGTTCATTTGTGTTCTGCAAGCTGTTATAATGATTAATGTATCTTGCCACTTGCGAATCCAACCATTTCTGATTTTTACAGCTGTTTTAGGGTGTTTGTATCAGAAAAATCCACGGGCTCATCCTCAGGGCCTGTATTGAGGAGATCCTTAAAATGTTTTATGAAATCTATCTGCTTTTGTGGGTCCGCTGTGGCCAGGATCCTTTTTTTTCCTTTTTCTTGAAATAAAAGCCATCTGCATGAAGCCACTTTGTCATTCCAGAGGTTTTAAAACTTACATGATGATTCCTTTTGATGTGCACAAAAATGAGTTCTTCTTTTGAGGTAGGTATGGGCCTGAAGATGATGCATCAATCCCATTGTCTGGCAAGGATTGAGATAGCTTTGTAATCCTCCTTTTTTGGTTTCAGTTTTCTTCTCTTGCAGGTCAACATTGAGATGTTCTTGCACAGTTTTATGACCAATGTACGAAGTTTTGTAACCAGAAAAATTCTCTTTTGGTTCCATCCCTCAGCATTCGGCAGAACAGCTTTGATGTGATTGGCAGCACGATGGTCGTGCTCTTTCTTGTGCATCAACTCAAGAACTTCTATTTCAGTATTTTTCAGTTCCATCCTTTTGCCTTATTTCTACAATAGAAACAAGTTTATATCTAACATTACAAAGTTTATTCCACAAAATTCAAAGTTTCTTTTCTTTCTTGATGGGTATACATCAGACGTTTTGGTCGTGAGGTGAAACACATTTGCTAACATAGTGTTGTATTTTCACCATGGGGTTTTCAAGATATAAAAACTGCCAGGAATAATGAAAAGTAGAAGGGTGTTTTCCGCAATCAATTTTTTTTCTGTGCCACCACACTCATAGCTACTGAATCTCATGGCTGGAATTTCTTTGCTATGAAACAAGGCACCACAGGCCTCGTGAATCATCCCATCAAAGCCGTGCCATTGGCTCAAGACGTTTTCAATGTCTCCTTGATTCCACAAGGTGGGAAACGTTTAGGACACAAAAATCAAGGAAATCCTTCTTCATTTGCTATAGGAGATAGAAATATCCTTCATCTATTCCATGAAATAATTGGAAACATTTTTCCCCTCATGCCTGATGCTGAAATTGGCATTCATGGGGACGCCAGTCAAGAAATGATGTCAAAGCTTGCTCACATTGGCACCCTTAGCCTTTTCCCCATGCCCAAAAACTTACATAATGGTGTGGCCCTAGCCATAGGTTGTTATGTGGGCTTAACCAAAAAATCCATAGGCTTTTGTACAGTTGTGGATGCTGCCACAAAAGCCCTAGATTGTTTCCAATCCACAGTGGCCAGCCTTGACCGCGTTATGGTTCTTGAGGATGAAGGCTAAGATGCAGCCCATATCACCCTGAATAATGGAATAGCACAAGGGAAGATTTGATTTTGATCCCGAAAGTCCCTTGTAAACTTTATTTCATTAACTGCACAATTTGCAAAAGTTTTAGGAGGAGAAGGAACTTTGCCTTTGTTCTGGTCTCTAGAGTAGTGACCACAGAAAACGGTGAAAACGTCTTTCTCACTGATCAATCTGGAACATTGTGACATGGACAAACCTTGCAATATTTAGCTGAGCATTTTCAACATTCTCAGGAGCAGAAATGCGCTACACCATTTTTAACATGTCCGACGGGAGGGGGGGGGGGGGGCAACCATCCTC
>SZWC01007894.1:0-17014 GCA_023375785.1 Penium margaritaceum
CAAGACAACTGGAGCAAGCCCAAGATTACTAGAGCAAGGCCAAGACAACTGGAGCAAGGCCAAGACACCTGGAGCAAGCCCAGAACAACTGGAGAAAGGCCAGAACAACTGGAGCAAGCCCGAGACAACTGGAGCAAGCCCAAGAGAACTGGAGGAAGTCCAAGACAACTGGAGCAATGCCAAGACAACTGGACCAAGCCAAGGACAACTGGAGCAAGCTCACGACAACTGGAGCAAGGCCCAGACAACAGGAGCAAGGCCAAAAAAACTGGAGCAAGCCCAAGCCAACTGGAGCAAAGCCAAGACAACTGGTGCAAGAACAAAACAACTGGAGGAAGGCCAAGACAACTGGAGCAAGGCCAGGACAACGAGAGCAAACCCAAGACAACTGGAGCAAGGCCAAGACAACTACAGCAAGCCCAAGACAACTGGAGCAAGCCCAAATCAAGTGGAGCAAGTCCAAGACGACTAGAGCAAGCCCAAGAGAACTAGAGCAAGACAAAGACAAATGGAGCAAGAACAAGACAACTGGAGTAAGCCCAAGACAATTGGAGCAAGCCTTAGAGAACTGAAGCAAGTCCAAGATAACCGGAGAAAGCCCGGGACAAGTGAAGCAAGGCCAAGACAACGGGAGCAAGCCCAAGACATATGGACCAAGGACAAGACAACTGTAGCTAGATCAAGACATTGGAAAAAGCCCAAGAAGCCTGGAGCAAGCACAAGAAAACTGGAGCAAGGCTAAGACAACCGCAGCAAGGCCAAGACAACTGGAGCAATTCCAAGACAACTGGAGCAAGCCCAAGACAAGTGGAGAAATGCCAAGACAATTGGAGCAAGGCCAAGACAACTGGAGCAAGGCCAAGACAGTTGGAGCAAGCCCAATTCAACTGGAGCAAGCCCAAGACAACTGGAGCAAGTGCAAGACAACTGGAGCAAGCCCAAGACAACTGGAGTAAGCACAAGACAACTGGATCAAGCTCAAGATAACTGGAGCAAGCCCAAGACAACTGGAGCAAGTGCAAGACAACTGGAGCAAGCCCAAGACAACTGGAGTAAGCACAAGACAACTGGATCAAGCTCAAGATAACTGGAGCAAGCTTTAGAAAACTGGAGCAAGCCCAAGAAAACTGGAGCATGGCCAAGACAACTGGAGCAAGGCCAAGACAACTGGAGCAAGCCCAAGATTACTGGAGGAAGGCCAAGAAACCTGGAGCAAGGCCAAGACAACTGGAGCAAGCCCAGAACAACTGGACCAAGCCCAAGACAACTGGAGGAAGGCCAAGACACCTGGAGCAACGCCAAGACAACTGGAGCAAATCCAAGACAACTAGAGCAAGGCCAAGACAACGGGAGCAAGCCCAAGACAACCGGAGCAAGGCCAAGACAACCGGAGCAAGGCCAAGACAACCGGAGCAAGGCCAAGACAACCGGAGCAAGGCCAAGACAACCGGAGCAAGGCCAAGACAACCGGAGCAAGGCCAAGACAACCGGAGCAAGGCCAAGACAACCGGAGCAAGGCCAAGACAACCGGAGCAAGGCCAAGACAACCGGAGCAAGGCCAAGACAACCGGAGCAAGGCCAAGACAACCGGAGCAAGGCCAAGACAACCGGAGCAAGGCCAAGACAACCGGAGCAAGGCCAAGACAACCGGAGCAAGGCCAAGACAACCGGAGCAAGGCCAAGACAACCGGAGCAAGGCCAAGACAACCGGAGCAAGGCCAAGACAACCGGAGCAAGGCCAAGACAACCGGAGCAAGGCCAAGACAACCGGAGCAAGGCCAAGACAACCGGAGCAAGGCCAAGACAACCGGAGCAAGGCCAAGACAACCGGAGCAAGGCCAAGACAACCGGAGCAAGGCCAAGACAACCGGAGCAAGGCCAAGACAACCGGAGCAAGGCCAAGACAACCGGAGCAAGGCCAAGACAACCGGAGCAAGGCCAAGACAACCGGAGCAAGGCCAAGACAACCGGAGCAAGGCCAAGACAACCGGAGCAAGGCCAAGACAACCGGAGCAAGGCCAAGACAACCGGAGCAAGGCCAAGACAACCGGAGCAAGGCCAAGACAACAGGACCAAGCCCAAGACAACTGGAGCAACTACAAGACAACTAGAGCAAGTGCAAGACAACTAGAGCAAGGCCAAGACAACTGAAGCAAGCCCAAGACAATTGGAGCAAGCCCAAGACAATTGGAGCAAGCCCAAGACAGTTAGATCAAGGCGCAGAGAACAGGAGCAAGCCCAAGACAAGTGGAGCAAGCCCAATAACCGGAGCAAAGCCAAGACAAATGGAGCAAGCCCAAGAAAACTGGAGCAAGGCCAAGACAACTGGAGCAAGGCCAAGACAACTGGAGCAAGCCCAAGACAACTGGAGCAAGGCCAAGACAATCGGAGCAAGCCCAAGACAACTGGAGCAAGGCCAAGACAACTGGAGCAAGGCCAAGACAACTGGAGCAAGCCCAAGACAACTGGAGCAAGGCCAAGACAATCGGAGCAAGCCCAAGACAACTGGAGCAAGGCCAAAGCAAATGAAGCAAGCCCAAGGCAGCTGGAGCAAAGCCAAGACAACTAGATCATGGCCAAGAAAACTTTAGGAAGGCCAAGGCAACTGAAGCAAGCGCAAGACAACTGAAGAGAGGCCAAGACAACTGAAGCAAGCCCAAGACAACTGGAGCAAGCCTAAGACAACTGGAGAAAGCCCAAGAAAATTGAAGCAAGCCCAAGACAACTGGAGCAAGGCCAAGACAACTGGAGCAAACCCAAGAAAACTGGAGCAAGGCCAAGACAACTGGAGCAAGCCCAAGACAACCGGAAAAAGCCAAAGACAACTGGAGCAAGCCCAAGACAAGTGGAGCAAGTCCAAGACAACTGGAGCAATTCCAAGACAACTAGAGCAAGCCCAAGACAAGTGGAGAAAGGCCAAGACAATTGGAGCAAGCCCAAGACAACTGGAGCAAGGCCAGGACAACTGGAGCAAGCCCAGTTCAACTGGAGAAAGCCCAAGACAACTGGAGCAAGTTCAAGACGACTGGAGCAAGCCCAAGATAACTGGAGCAAGCACAAGAAAACTGGAGCAAGCTCAAGATAACTGGAGCAAGCTTTAGACAACTGGTGCAAGCCCAAGAAAAATGGAGCAAGGCCAAGACAACTGGAGCAAGACCAAGGCAACTGGAGCAAGGCGAAGACAACTAGAGCAAGCCCAGGACAACTGGAGCAAGGCCAAGACAACTGGAGCAAACCCAAGGCAAGTGGAGCAAGCCCAAGATAACTGGAGCAAGTCCAAGACATCTGGAGCAAGGCCAAGAATACTGGAGCAAGGCCAAGACAACTGGAGCAAGCCCAAGATTACTAGAGCAAGGCCAAGACAACTGGAGCAAGCCCAGAACAAATGGAGAAAGGCCAAGACAACTGGTACAAGCCCGAGACAACTGGAGCAAGCCCAAGAGAACTGGAGGAAGTCCAAGACAACTGGAGCAAGCCAAAGACAACTGGAGCAAATCCAAGACAACTAAAGCAAGTCAAAGACAACTGGAGCAAGCCCAAGAGAACTGGAGGAAGTCCAAGACAACTGGAGCAAGCCAAAGACAACTGGAGCAAATCCAAGACAACTAAAGCAAGTCAAAGACAACTAGAGCAAGGCCAAGACAACTGAAGCAAGCCCAAGGCAACTGGAGCAAGCCCAAGACAACTGGAGCAAGGCCAAGACGACAGGAGCAAGCCCAAAAAAACTGGAGCAAGCCCAAGCCAACTGGAGCAAAGCCAAGACAACTGGAGCAAGCCCAAGACAACTGGAGCAAGGCCAAGACGACAGGAGCAAGCCCAAAAAAACTGGAGCAAGCCCAAGCCAACTGGAGCAAAGCCAAGACAACTGGAGTAAGCCCAAGACAACTGGAGCAAGCCTATGACAACTGGAACATGTCCAAGATAACTGGAGCAAGCCCAAGATAAGTTAAGCAAGGCCAAGACAACTGGAGCAAGCCCAATTCAACTGAAGCAAGGACAAGACAACTGGAGCTAGCTCAAGAAATTGGGAAAAAGCCCAAGACAAGTGGAGCAAGCACAAGAAAACTGGAGCAAGGCCAAGACAACCGGAGCAAGGCCAAGACAACTGGAGCAAGCCCAAGACAACTGGAGCAAGTCCAAGACAATTGGAGCAAGCCCAAGACAATTGGAGCAAGGCCAAGACAACTAGAGCAAGCCCAATCGAACTGGAGAAAGCCTAAGACAACTGGAGCAAGTCCAAGACCTTTGGAGCAAGCCCAAGACAATTGGAGCAAGGCCAAGACAACTAGAGCAAGCCCAATCGAACTGGAGAAAGCCTAAGACAACTGGAGCAAGTCCAAGACCTTTGGAGCAAGCCCAAGAAAACTGAAGCAAGTACAAGACAACTGGAGCAAGTCCAAGATAACTGGAGCAAGCTTTAGAAAACTGGAGCAAGTCAAGGAAAACTGGAGCAAGGCCAAGACAACTGAAGCAAGACCAAGGTAACTGGAGCAAGGCGAAGACAACTGGAGCAAGCCCAAGACAACTGGAGCAAGCACAAGACAACTGGAGCAAGTCCAAGATAACTGGAGCAAGCTTTAGAAAACTGGAGCAAGTCAAGGAAAACTGGAGCAAGGCCAAGACAACTGAAGCAAGACCAAGGTAACTGGAGCAAGGCGAAGACAACTGGAGCAAGCCCAGGACAACTGGAGCAAGACCAAAACAAATAGAGTAAGCCCAAGACACGTGGAGCAAGCCCAAGACAACAGGAGCATTTCCAAGACAACTGGAGCAAGGCAAAGACTACAGGAGCAAGGCCAAAACAACTGGAACAAGTCCAAAATTACTGGAGAAAGGCCAAGATAACTGGAGCAAGGCCAAGACAACTGGAGTAAGTTCAAGACAACTGGAGCAAGGCCAAGACAACAGGACCAAGCCCAAGACAACTGGAGCAACTACAAGACAACTAGAGCAAGTGCAAGACAACTAGAGAAAGGCCAAGACAACTGAAGCAAGCCCAAGACAACTAGAGCAAGCCCAAGACAACTGGAGCAAGCCCAAGACAGTTAGAGCAAGGCGCAGACAACAGGAGCAAGCCCAAGACAACTGGAGTAAGCCCAATACAACTGGAGCAAAGCCAAGACAATTGGAGAAAGCCCAAGACAACTGGAGCAAGGCCAAGACAACAGGAGCAAGGCCAAGACAACTAGAGCAAGCCCAAGACAACTGGAGCAAGGCCAAGAAAATCAGAGCAAGCCCAAGACAACTGGAGCAAGGCCAAGACAACTGAAGCAAGCCCAAGGCAGCTGGAGCAAAGCCAAGCGAACTAGACCAAGGCCAAGAACACTTGAGCAAGGCCAAGGCAACTGAAGCAAGCGCAAGACAACTGAAGAGAGGCCAAGACAACTGGAGCAAGCCCAAGACAACTGGAGCAAGCCTCAGACAACTGGAGCAAGCCCAAGAGAACTGAAGCAAGCCCAAGGCAACTGGAGCAAGGCCAAGACAACTGGAGAAAACCCAAGACAACTGGAGCAAGGCCAAGACAACTGGAGCAAGCCCAAGACAACCGGAAAAAGCCAAAGACAACTGGAGCAAGCACAAGACAACTGGAGCAAGGCCAAGACAACCGGAGCAAGGCCAAGACGACTAGAGATATTCCAAGACAACTGGAGCAAGCCCAAGACAAGTGGATCAAGGCCAAGAAAAATGGAGCAAGCCCAAGACAACTGGAGCAAGGCCAAGACAACTAGAGCAAGCCAAAGAGAACTGGAGCAAGCCCAAGACAACTGGAGCAAGCCCAAGACAATTGGAGCAAGCCCTAGACAACTGGAGCAAGCCCAAGACAACTGGAGCAAGCCCAAGTTAACTGAAGCAGGCTTTAGACAGTTAGAGCAAGGCCAAGACAACTGGAGCAAGGCCAAAACAACTGGAGCAAGACGAAGGCAACTGAAGCAAGGCCAAGACAAATGGAGCAAGCCCAGGACAAATGGAGCAAGGCCAAGAAAACTGGAGCAAGCCCAAGACACGTGGAGCAAGCCCAAGACAACTGGAGCAAGTCCAAGACAACTGGAGCAAGCCCAGGACAAATGGAGCAAGGCCAAGAAAACTGGAGCAAGCCCAAGACACGTGGAGCAAGCCCAAGACAACTGGAGCAAGTCCAAGACAACTGGAGCAAGGCGAGGACAACTAGAGAAAGGCCAAGACAACTGGAGAAAGACCAAGACAACTGGAGCAAGGCCAAGACAACTGGAGCAAGGCCAAGACAACTGGAGCAAGCCCAAGATTACTAGAGCAAGGCCAAGACAACTGGAGCAAGCCCAGAACAACTGGAGAAAGGCCAAGACAACTGGTACAAGCCCGAAACAACTGGAGCAAGCCCAAGAGAACTGGAGGAAGACCAAGACAACTGGAGCAAGCCAAAGACAACTGGAGCAAATCCAAGACAACTAAAGCAAGTCCAAGACAACTAGAGCAAGGCCAGGACAACTAAAGCAAGCCCAAGACATCTGGACCTAGCCCAAGACAACTGGAGTAAGCCCAAGACAACTGGAGCAAGCCTAAGACAACTGGAGCAAGCCCAAGACAAGTGGAGCAAGCCCAAGACAACTAGAGCAAGCCCCAGACAACTGGAGCAAGGCCAAGACAACGGGAGCAAGCCCAAGACAACTGGAGCAACTCCAAGACAACTAGAGCAAGCCCAAGACAACTAGAGCAAGCCCCAGACAACTGGAGCAAGGCCAAGACAACGGGAGCAAGCCCAAGACAACTGGAGCAACTCCAAGACAACTAGAGCAAGCCCAAGACAACTAGAGCAAGCCCCAGACAACTGGAGCAAGGCCAAGACAACGGGAGCAAGCCCAAGACAACTGGAGCAACTCCAAGACAACTAGAGCAAGCCCAAGACAACTAGAGCAAGCCCCAGACAACTGGAGCAAGGCCAAGACAACTGGAGCAAGGCCAAGACAACTGGAGCAAGCCCATGACAACTGGATCAAGGCCAAGACAATTACAGCAAGACCAAGACAACTGGAGCAAGCCCACGACAAGTGGAGCAAGCCCAAGACAACTAGAGCAAGCCCATGACAACTAAAGCAAGCCCAAGACTTCTGGACCTAGCCCAAGACAACTGGAGTAAGCCCAAGACAACTGGAGCAAGCCTATGACAACTGGAACATGTCCAAGATAACTGGAGCAAGCCCAAGATAAGTTAAGCAAGGCCAAGAAAACTGGAGCAAGCCCAAGTCAACTGAAGCAAGGACAAGACAACTGGAGCTAGCTCAAGAAATTGGGAAAAAGCCCAAGACAACTGGAGCAAGCACAAGAAAACTGGAGCAAGGCCAAGACAACCGGAGCAAGGCCAAGACAACTGGAGCAAGCCCAAGACAACTGGAGCAAGGCCAAGACAATTGGAGCAAGCCCAAGACAATTGGAGCAAGGCCAAGACAACTAGAGCAAGCCCAATTGAACTGGAGAAAGCCTAAGACAACTGGAGCAAGTCCAAGACAACTGGAGCAAGGCCAAGACAATTGGAGCAAGCCCAAGACAATTGGAGCAAGGCCAAGACAACTAGAGCAAGCCCAATTGAACTGGAGAAAGCCTAAGACAACTGGAGCAAGTCCAAGACATTTGGAGCAAGCCGAAGAAAACTGAAGAAAGCACAAGACAACTGGAGCAAGTCCAAGATAACTGGAGAAAGCTTAAGAAAACTGGAGCAAGTCAAGGACAACTCGAGCAAGGCCAAGACAACTGAAGCAAGACCAAGGTAACTGGAGCAAGGCAAAGACAACTGGAGCAAGTCCAAGATAACTGGAGAAAGCTTAAGAAAACTGGAGCAAGTCAAGGACAACTCGAGCAAGGCCAAGACAACTGAAGCAAGACCAAGGTAACTGGAGCAAGGCAAAGACAACTGGAGCAAGCCCAGGACAACTGGAGCAAGACCAAGACAAATAGAGTAAGCCCAAGACACGTGGAGCAAGCCAAAGACAACAGGAGCATGTCCAAGACAACTGGAGCAAGGCAAAGACTACTGGAGCAAGGCCAAAACAACTGGAGCAAGTCCAAAATTACTGGAGAAAGGCCAAGATAACTGGAGCAAGGCCAAGACAACTGGAGCAATCCCAGAACAACTGGAGAAAGGCCAGAACAACTGGAGCAAGCCCGAGACAACTGTTACAAGCCCAAGACAACTGGAGTAAGTTCAAGACAACTGGAGCAAGGCCAAGACAACAGGAACAAGCCCAAGACAACTGGAGCAACTACAAGACAACTAGAGCAAGTGCAAGACAACTAGAGCAAGGCCAAGACAACTGAAGCAAGCCCAAGACAACTGGAGCGAGCCCAAGACAACTGGAGCAAGCCCAAGACAGTTAGAGCAAGGCGCAGACAACAGGAGCAAGCCCAAGACAACTGGAGTAAGCCCAATACAACTGGAGCAAAGCCAAGACAATTGGAGCAAGCCCAAGACAACTGGAGCAAGGCCAAGACAACTGGAGCAAGGCCAAGACAACTAGAGCAAGCCCAAGACAACTGGAGCAAGGCCAAGAAAATCAGAGCACGCCCAAGACAACTGGAGCAAGGCCAAGACAACTGAAGCAAGCCCAAGGCAGCTGGAGCAAAGCCAAGCGAACTAGACCAAGGCCAAGAACACTTGAGCAAGGCAAAGGCAACTGAAGCAAGCGCAAGACAACTGAAGAGAGGCCAAGACAACTGGAGCAAGCCCAAGACAACTGGAGCCAGCCTCAGACAACTGGAGCAAGCCCAAGAGAACTGAAGCAAGCCCAAGGCAACTGGAGCAAGGCCAAGACAACCGGAGAAAACCCAAGACAACTGGAGCAAGGCCAAGAGAACCGGAGCAAGCCCAAGACAACCAGAAAAACACAAAGACAACTGGAGCAAGCACAAGACAACTGGAGCAAGGCCAAGACAACCGGAGCAAGGCCAAGACGACTAGAGATATTCCAAAACAACTGGAGCAAGCCCAAGACAAGTGGATCAAGGCTTAGAAAAATGGAGCAAGCCCAAGACAACTGGAGCAAGGCCAAGACAACTAGAGCAAGCCAAAGAGAACTGGAGCAAGCCCAAGACAACTTGAGCAAGCCCAAGACAACTGGAGCAAGCCCTAGATAACTGGAGCAAGCCCAAGACAACTGGAGCAAGCCCAAGTTAACTGAAGCAGGATTTAGACAGTTAGAGCAAGGCCAAGACAACTGGAGCAAGGCCAAAACAACTGGAGAAAGACGAAGGCAACTGGAGCAAGGCCTAGACAAATGGAGCAAGCCCAGGAAAAATGGAGCAAGGCCAAGAAAACTGGAGCAAGCCCAAGACACGTGGAGCAAGCCCACGACAACTGGAGCAAGTCCAAGACAACTGGAGCAAGGCCAAGACAACTAGAGAAAGGCCAAGACAACTGGAGCAAGACCAATACAACTGGAGCAAGGCCAAGACAACTGGAGCAAGGCCAAGACAACTGGAGCAAGCCCAAGACAGCTGGAGCAAGCCCAAGACAACTAGAGCAAGGCCAAGACAACTGGATCTAGGTTAACAGAACTGGAGGAAGCCCAAGAAAACTGGAGCAAGACCAAGACAACTGGAGCAAGGCTAAGACAGCCGGAGCAAGGCAAAGACAAGTGGAGCAAGGCCAAGACAACTGGAGCAAGCCCAAGACAACTGGAGCAAGCCCAATACAACTGGAGCAAGGCCAAGACAATTGGAGCAATTCCAAGACGACTGGAGCAAGCTCAAGAACACTGGAGCAAGGCGTAGATAACTGAAGAAAGCCCAAGAAAACTGGAGCAAGCCCAAGACAACTGGAGCAAGGCCAAGACAACTGGAGCAAGCCCAAGACAACTGGAGCAAGGCCAAGACAACTGGAGCAAGCCCAAGACAACTGGAGCAAGGCCAAGAAAACTGGAGCAAGCCCAAGACAACTGGAGCAAGGCCAAGACAACTGGAGCAAGCCCAAGACAACTGGAGCAAGGCCAAGACAACTGGAGCAAGCCCAAGACAACTGGAGCAAACCCAAGACAACTGGAGCAAGGCCAAAAAAACTTGAAAAAGCCCAAGACCACTGACGCAAGGCCATAACAATTGGAGCAAGCCCAAGAGAACGGGAGCAAGGCCAAGACAACTGGAGCAAGACCAAGACAACTGGAGCAAGGCCAAGACAACTGGAGCAAGGCCAAGACAACTGGAGCAAGGCCAAGACAATTGGAGCAAGCCCAAGAGAACGGGAGCAAGGCCAAGACAACTGGAGCAAGACCAAGACAACTGGAGCAAGGCCAAGACAACTGGAGCAAGGCCAAGACAACTGGAGCAAGGCCATGACAACTGGAGCAAGGCCAAGGCAACTGGAGCAAGCCCTCGACAACTGGAGCAAGCCCAAGAAAACTGGAGCAAGGCCAAGAGAACTAGAGCAAGCCCAAGACAACTGGAGCAAGGCACAGACAACTGGAGCAAGCCCAAGATAACTGGAGCAAGGCCAAGACTACTGGAGCAAGCTCAAAACAACTCAGCAAGCCCAAGACAACTGGACCAAGGCCAAGACAACTGGAGCAAGCCCAAGACGGCTAGAGCAAACCCAAAATACCTGGAGCGAGGCCAAGATAACTGGAGCAAGCCCAAGATAAGTTAAGCAAGGCCAAGAAAACTGGAGCAAGCCCAAGACAACCGGAGCAAGGCCAAGACAACTGGAGCAAGCCCAAGATAACTGGAGCAAGGCCAAGACAACTGGAGCAAGGCCATGAAAACTCGAGCAATGCCAAGAAAACTGGAGCAAGCCCATGAAAAGTGGAGCAAGGCCAAGAAAACTGGAGCAAGCCCAAGACAACCGGAGCAAGGCCAAGACAAATACAGCTAGCCCAAGACAACTGGAGCAAGTCAAGACACGTGGAGCAAGCCCAAGACAACTAGAGAAATCCCAAGACAACAGGAGCAAGCCCAAGACAACCAGAGCAAGCCCAAGACAACTGGAGCAAGCCCAAGACAACTGGAGCAAGTCAAGACACGTGGAGCAAGCCCAAGACAACTAGAGAAATCCCAAGACAACAGGAGCAAGCCCAAGACAACCAGAGCAAGCCCAAGACAACTGGAGCAAGCCCAAGACGGCTAGAGCAAACCCAAAATACCTGGAGCGAGTCCAAGATAACTGGAGCAAGCCCAAGACAACTGGAGAAAGGCCAAGACAACAGAAGCAAGTCCAAGACAACTGGAGCAAGGCCAAGACAACTGGAGTAAGACCCAGACAATCGGAAAAGGCCCAAGACAACTGGAGCAAGCACAAGAGAACTTGAGCAAGGCCAAGACAACCAGAGCAAGGCCAAGACAATTGGAGCAATTCCAAGACAAATGGAGCAAGCCCAAGACAAGTGGAGCAAGGCCAAGACAATTGGAGCATCCCAAGACAACTGGAGCAAGCCCAAGACAACTGGAGCAAGCCGAAGACAACTCGAGCATGTCCAAGACAACTGGAGCAATGCCAAGACAACTGGATCAAGCCCAAGACAACTGGAGCAAGGCCAAGACAACTGAAACAATCCCAACACAACTGGAGCAAGGCGAAGACAACTGGAGCAAGGCCAAGACAAGTGGAAAAATTCCAAGTTAACTGGAGCAAGCACAAGACAACTGGAGCAATGCCAAGACAACTGGAGCAAGGCCGAGAAAACTCGATCAATGCCAAGACAACTGGAGCAAGTCCAAGAAAAGTGGAGCAAGGCCAAGACAACTGGAGCAAGCCCAAGACAACTTTAGCAAGGCCAAGACAACTACAGCAAGCCTAAGACAACAGGAGCAAGGGCAAAATAAGTGGAGAAAGCCCAAGACTACTAGACAAAGCTCAAGACAACTGGAGCAAGCCCAAGACAACTGGAGCAAGGCCAAGACAACTGGAGCAAGCCCAAGACAACTGGAGAAAGCCTAAGACAACTGGAGCAAGTCCAAGATAACTGGAGCAAGCCCAGGGGAACTGGAGCAAGGCCAAGACAACTTTAGGAGGCCCAAGAGAACTGGAGCAAGGCCAAGACTACTGGAGCAAGCTCAAAACAACTCAGCAAGCCCAAGACAACTGGAGCAAGGTCAAGACAACTGGAGCAAGTCCAAGACAACTGGAGCAAGCCCAAGACGGCTAGAGCAACCCCAAAATACCTGGAGCGAGTCCAAGATAACTGGAGCAAGCCCAAGAGAACTGGAGCAAGGCCAAGACTACTGGAGCAAGCTCAAAACAACTCAGCAAGCCCAAGACAACTGGAGCAAGGTCAAGACAACTGGAGCAAGTCCAAGACAACTGGAGCAAGCCCAAGACGGCTAGAGCAACCCCAAAATACCTGGAGCGAGTCCAAGATAACTGGAGCAAGCCCAAGAGAACTGGAGCAAGGCCAAGACTACTGGAGCAAGCTCAAAACAACTCAGCAAGCCCAAGACAACTGGAGCAAGGTCAAGACAACTGGAGCAAGTCCAAGACAACTGGAGCAAGCCCAAGACGGCTAGAGCAACCCCAAAATACCTGGAGCGAGTCCAAGATAACTGGAGCAAGCCCAAGAGAACTGGAGCAAGGCCAAGACTACTGGAGCAAGCTCAAAACAACTCAGCAAGCCCAAGACAACTGGAGCAAGGTCAAGACAACTGGAGCAAGTCCAAGACAACTGGAGCAAGCCCAAGACGGCTAGAGCAACCCCAAAATACCTGGAGCGAGTCCAAGATAACTGGAGCAAGCCCAAGAGAACTGGAGCAAGGCCAAGACAACTGGAGCAAGCCCAAGAAAACTGGAGCAAGGCCAAGACAACTCGAGCAATGCCAAGACAACTGGAGCAAGCCCAAGACAACTGGAGCAAGCCTAAGACAACTTGAGCAAGTCCAAGATAACTGGAACAAGCCCAAGACAGCTGGAGCAAGACTCAGAAAACTTGAGCAAACCCAAGACAACTGGAGCAAGGCCAAGACAACTTGAGCAAGCCCATGACAACCGGAAAAAGCCCAAGACCATTGGAGCAAGCCCAAGACAACTGAAGCAAGGCGAAGAGAACTAGAGCAAGCCCAAGATAACTGGAGCAAGGCACAGACAACTGGAGCAAGCCCAAGATAACTGGAGCAAGGCCAAGACTACTGGAGCAAGCTCAAAACAACTCAGCAAGCCCAAGACAACTGGAGCAAGGCCAAGACAACTGGAGCAAGCCCAAGACAACAGGAGAAAGGCCAAAACAACTGGAGCAATCCCAAGACAACTGGAGCAAAGCCAAGACAACTGGAGCAAGGCCAAGACAACCGGAAAAAGTCCAAGATAACTGAAGCAAGCCCAAGATAACTGAAGAAAGCACAAGACAACTAGAGCAAGGCCAAGACAACTGGAGCAAGGCCATGAAAACTCGAGCAATGCCAAGACAACTGGAGCAAGCCCATGAAAAGTGGAGCAAGGCCAAGAAAACTGGAGCAAGCCCAAGACAACCGGAGCAAGGCCAAGACAAATACAGCTAGCCCAAGACAACTGGAGCAAGTCCAAGACACATGGAGCAAGCCCAAGACAACTAGAGCAATCCCAAGACAACAGGAGCAAGCCCAAGACAACCAGAGCAAGCCCAAGACAACTGGAGCAAGCCCAAGACGGCTAGAGCAAACCCAAAACACCTGGAGCGAGTCCAAGATAACTGGAGCAAGCCCAAGACAACTGGAGAAAGGCCAAGACAACAGAAGCAAGTCCAAGACAACTGGAGCAAGGCCAAGACAACTGGAGTAAGACCCAGACAATCAGAAAAGGCCCAAGACAACTGGAGCAAGCACAAGAGAACTTGAGCAAGGCCAAGACAACCAGAGCAAGGCCAAGACAATTGGAGCAATTCCAAGACAAATGGAGCAAGCCCAAGACAAGTGGAGCAAGGCGTTGACAACTGGAGCAAGCCCACGACAACTAGAGCAAGCCCAAGACAAGTGGAGCAAGGCGTTGACAACTGGAGCAAGCCCACGACAACTAGAGCAAGCCCAAGACAAGTGGAGCAAGGCGTTGACAACTGGAGCAAGCCCACGACAACTAGAGCAAGCCCAAGACAAGTGGAGCAAGGCGTTGACAACTGGAGCAAGCCCACGACAACTAGAGCAAGCCCAAGACAAGTGGAGCAAGGCGTTGACAACTGGAGCAAGCCCACGACAACTAGAGCAAGCCCAAGACAAGTGGAGCAAGGCGTTGACAACTGGAGCAAGCCCACGACAACTAGAGCAAGCCCAAGACAAGTGGAGCAAGGCGTTGACAACTGGAGCAAGCCCACGACAACTAGAGCAAGCCCAAGACAAGTGGAGCAAGGCGTTGACAACTGGAGCAAGCCCACGACAACTAGAGCAAGCCCAAGACAAGTGGAGCAAGGCGTTGACAACTGGAGCAAGCCCACGACAACTAGAGCAAGCCCAAGACAAGTGGAGCAAGGCGTTGACAACTGGAGCAAGCCCACGACAACTAGAGCAAGCCCAAGACAAGTGGAGCAAGGCGTTGACAACTGGAGCAAGCCCACGACAACTAGAGCAAGCCCAAGACAAGTGGAGCAAGGCGTTGACAACTGGAGCAAGCCCACGACAACTAGAGCAAGCCCAAGACAAGTGGAGCAAGGCGTTGACAACTGGAGCAAGCCCACGACAACTAGAGCAAGCCCAAGACAAGTGGAGCAAGGCGTTGACAACTGGAGCAAGCCCACGACAACTAGAGCAAGCCCAAGACAAGTGGAGCAAGGCGTTGACAACTGGAGCAAGCCCACGACAACTAGAGCAAGCCCAAGACAAGTGGAGCAAGGCGTTGACAACTGGAGCAAGCCCACGACAACTAGAGCAAGCCCAAGACAAGTGGAGCAAGGCGTTGACAACTGGAGCAAGCCCACGACAACTAGAGCAAGCCCAAGACAAGTGGAGCAAGGCGTTGACAACTGGAGCAAGCCCACGACAACTAGAGCAAGCCCAAGACAAGTGGAGCAAGGCGTTGACAACTGGAGCAAGCCCACGACAACTAGAGCAAGCCCAAGACAACTTGAGCAAGGCCAAGACAACTCGAGCAATGCCAAGACAACTGGAGCAAGCCCAAGACAACTGGAGCAAGCCTAAGACAACTTGAGCAAGTCCAAGATAACTGGAACAAGCCCAAGACAGCTGAAGCAAGACTCAGAAAACTTGAGCAAACCCAAGACAACTGGAGCAAGGCCAAGACAACTTGAGCAAGCCCATGACAACCGGAAAAAGCCCAAGACAACTGGAGCAAGCCCAAGACAACTGGAGCAAGGCCAAAACAACCAGAGCAAGGCCAAGACAACTGGAGCGATTCCAAGACAACTGGAGCAAGCCCAAGACAAGTGGAGCAAGGCCAAGACAATTGGAGCAAGCCCAAGACAACTGGAGCAGGGCCAAGACAAATGGAGCGAGCCCAATTCAACTGGAGCAAGCCCAAGACAACTGGAGCAAGCCCACGACAGCTAGAGCAAGCCCAAGACAAGTGGAGCAAGGCGTTGACAACTGGAGCAAGCCCAAGACAACTCAAGCAAGGCCAAGACAACTGGAGCACGCCCAAGACAACTGGAGCAAGCCCAAGACAAGTACAGCTAGGCCAAAAAAACTAGAGCAAGCTTTAGACAATTGGAGCAAGCCCAAGACAACTAGAGCAAGGCCAAGACAACAGGAGCAAGACCAAGGCAATTTGAGCAAGGCCGAGACAACTGGAGCAAGCCCAGGACAACTGGAACAAGGCCAAGACAACTGGAGCAAGCCTAAGACAAGTGGAGCAAGCCTAAGAGAACTGGAGAAAGGCCAAGACAATTGGAGCAAGGCCAATACAACTGGAGCAAGGCCAAGACAACTGGAGCAAGCCTAAGACAAGTGGAGCAAGCCTAAGAGAACTGGAGAAAGGCCAAGACAATTGGAGCAAGGCCAATACAACTGGAGCAAGGCCACAGCAACTGGAGCAAGCGCAGGACAACTGGAGAAAGCCGAAGACAGCTAGAGGAAGGCCGAGACAACTGGAGCAAGGCCAAGAGAAATGGAGCAAGCCCAAGGCAACCGGATCAAGGCCAAGACAACTGGAGAAAGCCGAAGACAGCTAGAGGAAGGCCGAGACAACTGGAGCAAGGCCAAGAGAAATGGAGCAAGCCCAAGGCAACCGGATCAAGGCCAAGACAACCCGAGCAAGGCCAAGACAACTGGAGCAAGGCAAGACAACTGGAGCAAGCCCAAGGCAACTAAAGAGAATCCAATCCAACTGGAGCAAGCCCAAGACATCTGGAGCAAGGCCAAGACAACTGGAGCAAGTCCAAGACTACTGGAGCAAGCCCAACACAACTGGAGCAAGGCGTAGAAAACTGGAGCAAGCCCAAGAGAACTAGAGCAAGGCCAAGACAAATGGAGCAAGCCCAAGACAAATGGAGCAAGCCCAAGACAACTGGAGCAAGCCCAAGACACCTGGAGCAAGCCCAAGATAACTGGAGCAGGCCAAATACAACTGGAGCAAGACCAAGACAAATCGAGCAAGCCCAAGACAACTGGAGCAAGGCAAAGACAACTGGAGCAAGCCCAAGACAACCGGATAAAACCCTCGACAACTGGAGAAAGCACAAGACAACTGGAGCAAGGCCAAGACAACCAGAGCAAGGCCAAGACAACTCGAGCAATGCCAAGACAACTGGAGCAAGCTCAAGACAAATGGATCAAGGCCAAGAAAAATGGAGCAAGCCCAAGACAACTGAAGCAAGGCCAAGACAACTGGAGCAAGCCCAAAGGAACTGGAGCAAGCCCAAGACAACTGGAGCAAGCCCAAGACAACTCGAGCAAGCCCAAGACAACTGGAGCAAGCCCAAGACAACTGGAGCAAGGCCAAGACAACTGGAGCAAGGCCAAGATAACTGGAGGAAGCCCAAGACAACTGGAGCAAGGCCAAGAGAACCGGAACAATCCCAAGACAACTTGAGCAAGGCCAAGAAAACTGGAGAAAGGCCAAGACAAGTGGAAGAAGTCCAAGACAACTGGAGCAAGCACAAGAAAACTGGAGCAAGGCCAAGACAACCGGAGCAAGGCCAAGACA